>CAXIWW010000312.1:5000-52500 GCA_964036315.1 Acanthosepion esculentum
GGCATTTAATTTATTTTTCAATTGAAGAATATTCAATCTTTACTTTGTAAGCATAGTCTGAACCAAAAGCCAGGAATTGTTGGCATTTCTCCAAAGACAGAAATTCCAAAGGGAAAAAAAAAATAAAAAAGGCAACAGTGGTTAATTTTTCAGTTTTCTTTTTTTCAGTAGCATAAATCAAATGTTGAATATTTGAGTGCATAGAGATAAGGAGGCGAGAGAAACGTTGGACAACTGCCAAGAAGACAAACTTTGAAATGAGACATCACTGACTCAAATGATGCAGTCTCCCTGCACTTGTATAGATTAATTAGTCTTGACACAAGAGGGGAAAGGGAAAAAAGGTTTACAGTACAATACACTGTGTGTATTATATATATATATATATATATATATATATATATATATATATGTATATATATAAATAAAAAGAAAGAACAGTAAGATATAAAATCCGGTGTTCTTATAGAAATTTTTATTTTTACACAATAGTGCTCAATGTAAATTTACAGAGCATTAATATTATAAATTAATTGATTTAAAATGTTTTTTTTCGCTACACAGTGATAACTATGTTTCAAAAATGGAAGCTAAAGACTCCAAAATTCGCTTGACGAGGGAATGGAACTAATGTCTTTAATTTAATAACAAAATTAAATTTGAAGGCTTTAGCTTCCATTTTTGAAACATGGTTATCACTGTGTAGCGAAAAAAAAACATTTTAAATTAAGTAATTTATAATATATATATATATATATATATATATATATATGGGGGCGGGGCATGTGGCCGAGTGGTTCGAATGTTCACTTTCTGACCATGAGACCCAGATTTGAATCTCATCACAGTTGATTTGTCAGGAAGTAGAGTTCCTGATCTTATCGGTCTGGAGGGGTCAATCCCAGCATGCGGCACCTTTGGAAAGTGCCTGAAAACCATACCACAGTTTGACCCAAGCCTGGTGAGTGAAATTGGGTAGACAGAACCCTTGGGCGCCATCGATAGTTGTGCTAGCACAAAGTCACAAGTCATTGTGACCGAGAGTTTGAGTGTGCTGGCCTTGTTCAGATTGTTGACTACACTAGATAACACACTCTCTCCCAGAAACTGTAACTGCATAGTTGCAGTATAAACCACAGGTTGGCTCTGTGGGTGTTGAACAAACACAAAATGTGCCTGAGCAAGCGTCTGCAATAGGGATTGGCTAGCTGACCAATAGACGGGTATCCTTGGATGAGTGTCGAGCTATTACTATTGTGTGTGTGTGTTATAAATAGATATGAAAATTCATCCAAAAATATATCTGTAAAAGGATAATATTAATAAAGACAGAAGGAAAACTTATCTTAGCCAACAAGTTTCGTCCTCTGATGGGCTTTATCGAGGCAAATGTAAGGATATTATTTTGCAACAATTATTTATAAATAGGAGTAAAAACACGAGTTTTTCAAAGTTTTTAAATTTAAGAATGCTCACAGATATACATCAGGTTAATGGAAAGTCAAAGCTAAATTATGGAAGATGCTAAGTAACGTAATTTAATCTTTAATAAACAAAAGATCAATGTTTGTAAAAGACCCCAAAACCTCACACAATGACACCAACATTAATTGACAAAATCCAGAATACAATAAACAATGAGTTTAGATATGAAAGATTTAGTCTCATCGTCTTGAATTAGTTAGAATCTGACCTTATGATGATAAGCCTGAAGATTGTGGTCAAGCATGAAACAGACCATTGCCACTTAATGTTGATTTCAGTGTCCACTTTTATATATCTTGTGTTACAGTTACTTCTACAACAATAAAAAACTTGATACAAAACTAAATAATAACAAGCTGAAACTTGAAGGAGAAATTTACTCTATCACCTGTAATAGTTGCCACAAGTAATACATAAGAGAAACTCAAGGAATTAAATAAAGGGTTATCAGAACACAAAGGAGTTCTTTTACAAAATAATACACTGGATGTATTAGTTGCTCACCATAAGTAGTCTGACCATAATTTTGATTTAAAAAAATGCTACACTAATTAAAATTACACAAAGTGCTTTAACCGCTAGATCATCCACAATAAATTTGCATCCAGGTTCTTACAACATTTCCTGGCAGGTCTTCTATTATCACAATGTGTAACGCTTAATAATAAAAGTGATAAAAACAAAAAGCATAAATAAACTAAAAAAAAAAAAAAAGTTAAATTTAAAAGTTTAAAATTTCAACATTTTCACCGCTTCCTATCTGTGCATTTTTCTAAGCAACATTTGTATATAACACGTTGCCTTCATACACATACAGGCTGATTAAAAAGCAACTCCCTATTTTATATATGAGTAGCCAGCCAGTGGTCCTGATTTAACAGCCTGTGACTTTTGTCTTTGGGGTTAGTTAAAAGAGCAAGTCTACCATACCAAGACAAAAATTTGGAAGAACTTGAAGACCGAATACAAGTTATGTTTTCCATACCACAAGAGTTCCTGCTAAAATCAGTTGATGTGATTCCTGAGAAGCTGGTAGCAAAATCTGGTGCCCATATCAGATTTTAAATAAAACCTCATGCTAAACGCTCTACTCTCATATCCATTTCTTGTAAAAATTATAGTCAATAAATTATAAGCATTTCAATCAGCCTGTATATAAGTCTTTCTTTTTATGTGCCATGTCCTTTCAGGACATGGGCAATCATAGCTCTCTACCTCTCTCTATCCCTTGCAGCTCTCAACAAGGTCTTTCCCTTTGCTTCCTCCCCCAGACCACATTCTGTCATTCACCTGCTCAAGCTCAGCGGGTATGTCACACGCTGCTTTCCCTTGTCTCTCTTTTCCTCTATTTTGTCCTTCTATTTGCCCTGTGAGTATCAGATTCTCCAGGCCCTCCTTCCTCATTATGCATCCTCGGAACTTCAGCTGCCCCTTTCTGATGTTAAATATAAGACTTCTCCTTGTTTGTAACCTATCTAAGACCTCATCATTGTTCACATGTCAATCCATGATATCCTTAGCATCCTTCTGTAGAATCACATCTCGGTCACCTCGAGTCTCTCCTTCATCTTTGAGGAAATCATCCAACATTCGCTGCCGTAAAGAAGGACTGATGTCACATAACAGCTCAGTATTCTTTTCTTTGTTACCAAAGAAATCCTCCTGTTGTCTTGCAGTACTCTGCCCAGCTTTTGGAATGCGTCCTTGGCCATTAGTTTGATGAAGTATGGAAGGACAACATGCATTACACAAAAAGTATGTTTTCCAATTTTGTCATTAATTCACCTAATATCTATCATAACAATGTTGTACACACATGACTGACCTTGACTATCAGTTTCCTGCACACTGATGCATGCTGTCATCAGGCAGCCAGCATTGGACTTTGGCAACATCAACATTTGTGCCCCTTTGTCTAACTCAAATTGTAACTGCTGAATGCATGCAATGTATATATAGGGTGTCTCCAACGTCTGGATATCTCATTAACTATATTTTTTTTTACCTCCACAGATTAAGCATGGTTTTGTCAAAAGAAGAAAGAACTTTTTCTGCGGTATGCTAAAAGAGGTCTACTCAATGAAAACCACAGATGCAACACACTTGATTGAATGCGTAAATGTGCCAAAATTGACGGCAATGTGGAGTTATTGCATCGAGTTCTTGCAAAGCGCATCAACGTTTGCATCACAAATGATGGAAATCATATTGAAGATGTTATTTGTTAATATTCCAATTCAATAATATGCTGCTGAAAATTTAATTTCTTGAAAATACGCATTTTTAACCGTGTGTCCAGACTTTAGGGAGATCATGTATAATGAAGTGAAATCACCACGGGGGAAATGCTCATATAGTAGAGCATTTTATATGGCACACTTGGAAATTTATTCTTGGGTTTTGTGGGGTTTTAGTTTTTTTATCTTTTTCTCCTCCAATAGCAAAGAATTTCTATTATATATATATATATATATATATATATATATATATATATATATATATATATATATATATTTTAAGTCATTTTTTATGTTTATACATTCTTTTTATAGATACAAATCTTTAAGTAAATGCTCTGTTTATAATAAACAGTATTAACAACATTTACCAGCCTGAATGTCTGAGAAATTGTCATAGAAAATATGCACCCTCCGACAGGAATCGAACCTGTATCCTATATGGAACCGTCATAGAGCCTGACGGGCTTTACTGATTTAGCCACAGAGGAGCGTTTCGGTTTGCAAGGTCGATTTTACTATTTTTAAACTACAATTCTCCATGATTCTCTCCCGTACATTCATATCTGCTCGATGCATATCCAAATGTAAACAAATGATGTCACACATTATGAAATGGACAAAGTCTGACAATTATTTTAAGACATTTTTATGTTTATATGTTCTTTTTATAGATACAAATATTGCTCTGTTTATAATAAACAGTATTAACTATATATCATTTCTTATCATTTCACCCAAGCAAGGCAACAGAGCCACTAACACACAGGAGGTTACTGTGTGTGAAAGAATATAAGAAAAACATTATTAGAGAGTGATAACAATAAAAGAACAGAATTTAAGAGCACAGAAGATAACAATTGACATTGCATTTAAATTTTTGAACATCAAAATTGACTGGGAAGCAAGAAGCCGGAAAAGTGTTCCACAAGCAAGAAGTGCAATAGGAGAAACTGTTAACATAGAACTTACGGTTCCATCTAACCATTTCAACTGTACATTGACAAGACCTTTGCTGCCAATCTAGTACTGCACTTAAATTCATAAAGTCTATGTATCATAGAGGAGAGTTCATCTGAACAATTACCATGAAAGAAATACTTTTAAAATACATACACACACACACACATATATATATATAT
Organism: Acanthosepion esculentum; assembly: GCA_964036315.1. NCBI lineage: Eukaryota > Metazoa > Mollusca > Cephalopoda > Sepiida > Sepiidae > Acanthosepion > Acanthosepion esculentum. The sequence continues at coordinate 9,865 of CAXIWW010000312.1, forward strand.
ATATATATATATATATATATATATATATATATATATATAAACACACACACATATACATATGTGCATGTATGTATAGACATACGTATGTATGCATTGATATATGTGTGTATATGATCAACAATTGGAACATGGCCAGCACATTCAAGCCCTTGGCTACGATGACTTGTGACTTTGTGCTAGCACAACTATCAACCGGTTCCATTTGACTCACAAGGCTTGGGTCAACACATGGTATGGTTTTTAGGCACTTTGGAAAGGTTCCACGCACTGGGATTGACCCCTCCAGTCCGATACCATCAGGAAGTCTTGTTCCTGACAAATCAATCATAGTGAGATTCGAGCCCAAGTCTCATGGTCAGAACACAAGCATTTTAACCACTCGGCCATGTGCTCATACACACACACACTGCGTGTGTGTGTGTGTATGGGCACATCGCTGAGTGGTTAATATATATATATATATATATATATTATGCACATACACATGGTCTATATGTTAAGAAATCAATACTCAGGATATGTTTTAGTTCTTTCTCGTTGCTCCTTTCTATAAGCAGCTGTTAAAGAATCGATATATGAATAAATCTGCAACGGAAAGTATCACAGAGAATTAGGGCAAGCATTTTAAACAGAGATTCATCAACAAATAAATGTAAATGATTCATATATTCTAAAATAAATTAAATTCTTTATAGTTCTAAATGGTGGCTTCTGGAAATTGCATTGTGGGCATCTTTGCAATTCAGGAATAGAATACAAAGGAATTCATAGATTTAAATAATAGAGAAAAAAAAAGAAATCCTATTCTTTATAGTTTTAAATAGTGGCCTATCCATTCCTAGCAGGACCCATGGAAATTCCATCTTGGGCATCTTTGCAATTTAGGAATAGAATACAAAGGAATTCATAGATTTGAATAAGAGAGAAAAAAAAGAAATCCTATTCTTTATAGGTTTAAATAGTGGCCTATCCATTCCTAGCAGGACCCATGGAAATTCCATCTTGGGCATCTTTGCAATTTAGGAATAGAATACAAAGGAATTCATAGATTTGAATAAGAGAGAAAAAAAAGAAATCCTATTCTTTATAGTTTTAAATAGTGGCCTATCCATTCCTAGCAGGACCCATGGAAATTCCATCTTGGGCATCTTTGCAATTTAGGAATAGAATACAAAGGAATTCATAGATTTGAATAATAGAGAAAAAAAAAAAATCCTATTCTTTATACAATACAAAGGAATTTTTTGATTTTACATTTGGATTGGATGAAAACCAATGTTTCAACATGATATGGCCTTAAACCCTTTTGTTTATTATCTGCAAATTGCCATGACTTCTTGGGAAAGGTAATTGTGTGGTTTCCTGTGACCTTCTCCACAGTTCTGAGTTTAGAGTAGGTCCTTTGTTTGACTGAAGATTGACATTGTATTTAAATTTATAGGTGGCAGGAAAGCAAGAAACTGCAAGAGAGTTCCACAGGTGAGAAGTAACTATTAGAATAGAACATACATCGAATGAGCTGAATAGAAAAATGGTGAGCCTACTTGCTAATAGAGAAGCACACCTGAATTTATAGTCAACGCACCAAGGAGGTTAGCTCCTCAGAACATTTGCCATGAAAATATTTGTAGAAAAGACAGTGGGAAGGCACATTGCAGCAGTGGGTAAGGGATTGAAGTTGTGATACCCAGTCTTTTTTTTAAGTTTTTCAAGAATCAGGAGACGTTTAGTTAGAACACCAGACAAGATATTGCAGCAATATTCAATGCACAGATGAACGATAGATTTATAAATCTGCAAAATGGATTCTGACAAGAAAATTGTCTAGATAAATTATTTTCAATCATAGCCATTATTGAATTGGTATGTAATATTATATGTCTAGTTTTATCAAGACTATGTTATTTATTTTTCTAATTCCTTCAAACCAGTGAGCTTTACTCTTAGCATCATATAGGAAACAAGCTTGCAGTCGACGAAATCAAAAACAATGTGCATGTACAAAATTAAAAATGGTGACAATTTAATTTGAAAAAATAAATGGCAATTGTTAGTTTTAATAGTGAGATGCAATGAAACAAAAATCTTGAAATAATGTACTGAGATTGAATAAAGTGAAGATACAGAATTCCCAACTAGAAATGAAGCCAATGAACCATTCTCTTTATAATTTTTAGACATTTAATTGCATTTAAGTTCAAAGCATCCGGTTCCGACTTTCTTTTCCTCCTAAGTCTATTGACTGCAATAGCATCAGAGACATGTACCTTTCTAAGCTGTTCCTCTCTGCATTGGTCCCCTTTAATATCCTACCATTATTTGAATATTTGTTTAAGGTAGCCACTTTTGTAGACATTTATTTGACTCTTGTATCTCTCCACGTAGAACCCGTTTTACCACATGCTAACTGTTTAAACACGATTTCTGAGATGAAGTATTTACACTTTTTACATCATTTAGACAGTTTTTCAAAATCTTCATATTCAGAACATTTTGGCCATTATATGCTCCAACCTTGTTCAGATGATACACATTAGAATTTCAAACCGAACCCTTTATTTAGTTCACAGGGGTAGATTGTTCTAATTCCGCGTGCCATGCCTTTTCTGGATATCTCAGTTTCAGTTTAATATCTCAACTTTATAAATTCAAGTGTTTATGGTTGAAATCTTACTGGATCTTTTTTACACTGTTTGCATTGTTCATCCTGTTGTCCTCATCTTTATTGCAATATTCACAACATTTTGGCCACTGTACACTCCAGCCTTCTTCAGGTGATATACATTGGAATTTAAAACTGAACACTTTATTAGTCCACTGGGGTAGATTGTTCTAGTTCCACATTCCATGCCTTTTCTGGATGTCTCGGTTTCAGTTAATTCCCTTTAGTAACTCAACTCTCCAAGTTTTTGTTTACCTCTGCTGTGGCCAGATATTGAACTCATAACTCTTTGGGTTAAGTCAATGACACATGGCCCAGTGGATGAAAGTATTGGTTTAAGTAATTCAAACGTGATAGGCATGGCATGTGGAACTAGAACAATTTACCTCCATGGACTAAATAAAGGGTTCGGTTTGAAATTCCAATGTATAGCACCTGAAGAAAGCCAAAGCGTTCAACAGTTGAAACGCTGAAAATATGGATATAAAGATGAGGACAAGACTCTAAACAATGTAAATAGTTTAAATAGTTACAATACCTCATCTCAGAAATATAGATTTAATCCATGGGGTAGACTGTTCTAGTTCCACATGCCATGCCTTTTTCTGAATATCTCAGTTTCACTTAATTTCCTTTAGTAACTCAACTCAAAAAGTTTGTGTTTCCTCTGTCGTGGCCTTCGTTGGTATTGAACTCACAACTCTTTAAGTCAAGTCAATTTTTCGATTACTTCAACCAACACTTTTATCCACTGGGCCATGAGTCCATGGACTAAATAAGGGGTTCTGCTCAAAATTCCAATGTATACTGCCTGAAGAAGGTTGGGACCTACAATAGCCGAAATGTTGTGAGTATGGCAATAAAGATGATGACAACAGTTCAAACGATGCAAATACTGTAAATGTTTACAAACCATTCTCAAACCGTAACTTCATGTAACTTTCTTCCTTTCTGACAAATTATAATCTTCTGTAAACCTGCTGATGGAGAGGATTTCGTCTTCAGAGTTTTGATTGCCATAAGGTGTTTATCTGGTGGTCTGAGGTATGAACCCATGCAAGATGGACATGTGCTGGGAGGCAGCACAGATATATTTTTAGTTACATCTGAATTCACACATTATTACATATATATATATATATATATATATATATATATATATATATATATAAAATATGTGGTTCAGTTCAATTTATATTACAATGAATCATTCATACAAAAAGTATATTAGTAAAGTAAATGATATAAAATAGCGAAATCCCTTCGCAAACAAAATTTTAAAATTGCTTTAACCTACAAATCACTCGAATCTTATGATCCTTGTTTTTAATAATTATAAGCTGTATAAGGTTTTTTTTTTTTTTAATACGCAAGCACTTTCAACTGTACAGTCAGTCATCTTCAGGCATGGAAATTATACAGCTTATAATTAGTAAAAACAAGGATCATAATATTCATCGAGTGATTTGTAGGTTGATGCAACTTTAAAATTTTGTTTGCAAAAAGATTTTGTCATTTTATATCATTAACTTTACTAATCTACTTTTTGTATGAATGATTCATTTATATATATATATATATATATACACACACACAGAGTGTGATAGGTAAATTGTCACCATTTTTAATTTTGTGCATTCACATTGTTTTTGATTTCATTAACAGCACAGTACATTTGGGTCAGCTGGGCAGCATTTGTATGAAAAAGACCACCGTAACACAATTCACTCCACCAGAAATTTGGAAACAGCATGCTATACTGCTTAGCATTCGCATCGGAAACTCCAATACAAACATTTCAGAATGTTTGAGTGTCAATCTGAGGACAGTGCAGAGGATTCGGAAATAGTTAGAGGATATATCTTGTCAACATCATGGTGTTTGGAATGATCACTGGTAATGGCAACATTATGCTTCCATTCATCTTCCCACAGAGCCTCAGCCTCAACACAGAAGCCTACATCAAGTACCTTCAAGAGGTAGTGCTGCTATGGGTCAAGAGGGTGACTGCTGGGAGACCCTGTCTGGCAACAGGACCCTGCACCATGCCACACAAGCAGGAGAACCCAGTCATGGCCGTCAGACAATCTCTGCAAGCACATCATCACTTACATCTAGCCACCTAACTTCCCAGACTGCAATCCCCTTGATTATTATGTGTGGGAGTGAGAGACCAACAAAATTTCTTGTAACACCAAAGATGAACTGAAGGAAAGTATTATGGCCACATTCATCAATTTAAACAAGGAGACTGTCCCAAAAAGTTGCAGGAGATTACAACATCATCTGGAAGCTGTGGTTGAAAGCAATGGTGATTTTGTTGTATAAATCTACTCTTTAGTATTTTAAGATATTTTTGTGTAATTTTGTAAATATATCTGTTAAAATGAGATGTCAGTGTTATTTTCATCTATGTGTAATTTAGGTGACAATTTATCCATCGCACCATATATATATATATATATATTATATATATATATATATATATATATATATATATTTGTAGAGGTCAAAACATGTTAAAAGTGAAGAAAAAAATAATCTTCAAACACAGCTCTACAAATTTAAATAAATTTTATTAATGAGTATTTTTTCTTTCAAAGGACAGAGGAAAGAAGGGCATAACCTACCTGACAGAACAGGAATTAGGAAAGATAGCAAAAAGACAAAATTTACTAAGAGCTAAAGAGGACAAGAAATTGTGCAGAGCCATGATTGCCAACGTCCTGAAGGGGCATAGAAGATAGAAGAAAAAACAAACAGATACAAATAAATTCATGAGAAAGAAGTGCTGCCCACATCATGCTGAGAACAATTTATTACAACCTCCTCCACAGTTGCTATACAACTGGTAGCTCATAGAACTAAAAGAATAGATATCACATTCAAAAAAAGTTCTTTAATTCAAGAGGTTCAATTAAAAAAAAAAAGAGATTTTGTTCAGTCACTGTAAGCTTTCATTCATTATAACAAACTACCAACTCTAAGTTTTGTTTAAAAATCTCAACCCCTTTTACATGGATTATACACATGAAGAAGGCTGTAGAATGGATGGGCCAAAATATTATGTTAACAACATCAGCAATACAAAGAAAGCAGCCAGATATCTAAATAAATCTTGGAAAGATAATGACACTTCACAAATTACAACTTCCATACTATTTATATAACTGAAGAAGACTGTAGAATCGCTGGGCCAAAATATCAAAGAAAGAGATAAAATAGTTGGCAAAACACAAATTGGGAGAGATAGCAAAAAGACAAAATTTACTAACAGTTACAAAGGACAGGAAATTGTGGAGAGCCATGATCAGCTAAAGAGATACACACATAGAAGAAGGGATAGGTTAATTTTAATTGTACTAATTTTTTTTGTTTCTATGGATTTTAAAGTGAATATACAAGAAAAGCAGGTCTTGAATAAATTTTTCCCTGCCTATTTTTCATTTGCAGTTGGTCGAATCCACAGATCTCCGTATCAGACATAAAATACTTACTGTATATGAGTGTGCAGGGAGTCAAAAAAAAACAAAAAAACACGACAAATTGATTTTGACTTACGTTTAAGTCCATGCCGCAACACATGTTCGAGGACAACAAAAAATTGTTGCAAAGGAACATGGTCATCGTCCAGCATTCGGCCATGGGACAAGGAGGAGTCAATGAGTTCTTTGATGATTAATTTTGACACATTGAGCAAATTAGCTCGTTCAATGGTCTGTGGATCACGTCCTGGAAGAAAGAAAGAAAAAAGAAATGTCATTTTAACAAAAAAAAAAAAACACTTATTTTGTAAAATATTTATATTTCTGTTTAAAGTTCTGAGATGATAAATTATCATTATTAGACACCGATTCATTCACAGTGTTGTCCTTTTCTTGGTTGTTATAGTCACAATATTTTTACTATTTCTGAGTACCTTTTTCCAGGTATACAATGACCGTCCCAGGGACTGAACCCACAACTACTGTCACCAAATTTACAAACCAATCCTTTAATCCACTAGGCGATTGTCCCTTAGGACATTTTCTTTGTGGATAACATGGAGCCTTAAACCTAACCTACCTGCTGATGAGTGCTATTGCTACTTGTCATGCTTCACTAAAGATTTTTCTCTTTTGTACAGTATTTACATTAGTCGGACTATTGTCCTCATCTTTGTCGCCATATTTATTACAACGTTTCGGCCGTTGTACGCTCCGGCCTTCTTCAGGTGGTTGGAATTTCGAACTGAACCCTTTATTTCGATCACTGGGGTAGACTGTTCTAGTTCCACGTGCCATGTTTGATGGATGTCAGTTATCAGTTTTCTCCTGCTAATTTTCCCTCTGAAAGTTCTCCACTGCCTTAACCGGGTATTGAACTGTCACTGGATCTAACCAACGCCTTTATCCACTGTGCCATGTGTCCTTGAGGAAAATTAGCAGGAGATAACTGATAACTGACATCCATCAAACATGGCTCGTGGAACTAGAACAGTCTACCCCAGTGATCGAAATAAAGGATTCAGTTCGAAATTCCAACCACCTGAAGAAGGCCGGAGCGTACAACGGCCGAAACGTTGTGACAAATATAGCGACAAAGATGAGGACAATAGTCCGACTAATGTAAATACTGTACATAATACCTCATCTCAGAAATATAGACAGACTTTTCTCTTTTGGTTACAACTACTGCTCCTGTTGAAGATTTTCTTGAATTCATTGGGAACAGAGCAAGAAATAACTGAGAAGTACTAAAAATAAAAACTAGCCAAGATATCTCTAGATATGCGAAGTAGAACAAGAACAGTCTACCTTTGTAGATTAAATAAATGACAGTTTGAAATTCTCTGTAGGTTACTTGGACTGACATACACCTGATGAAGGCGAGAGGAAACCATAGCCAAAACACTGTGATAACAACAAAAATGAGGACAATAGTCCGAATGTAAATAGTGTAAATAATGATAACTCCTCATCCCAGAAATTCAAACAAAAATAATTATTATTCTAATAACCCAAAAATAATATAGCTGAAAGAATAAATGATCACGACTTCACCATTTTTTTCTTAAAACAAAAAAATTAGGAAAAAAAAAAAAACTTTTTTGGAATGATGGAAAAGATGTCCACTTCCCGCAATTACAACCATTCAAATTATATACATACATTACTATATAGGTCATTAAGAATGAAAACAAAACAAATTTAGTCATCATCTGCTATGAATCAGTGTCAGTAATTTTAATGACAATCATTCTCATATGGGTTGGCAAATATGATTTTTCTACACGTATGTAAAATCTGTGTTGAGTTGACATCAGATGATGTTGATGAAGATTCATTTCATGATAGTGAAATTAAAAGAAGAAAAAAAACACATGTACCCCAAATTTGATTTAGCAAATATTTAAAATTTCAATGGAATTACAATATCCTCCATTATACAATTTCAATTTGAGATATTTGGAATTAAAATATTAAAATGTACAGATAAACATTTACACAATGAAACATCTTTAAAAGAAAAAATAAAGAGAGATAGAAAGAGAGAGAGATAAAAAGGAAAAAAGAACGAAAGGAAAAAGAAAAGAAAGAAAAAAAGAACGAAAGGAAAAAGAAAAGAAAGAAAAAAAGAAAGAAAGAAAAAAAGAAAGAAAGAAAAAAAGAAAGAAAGAAAAAAAGAAAGAAAGAAAAAAAGAAAGAAAGAAAAAAAGAAAGAAAGAAAAAAAGAAAGAAAGAAAAAAAGAAAGAAAGAAAAAAAGAAAGAAAGAAAAAAAGAAAGAAAGAAAAAAAGAAAGAAAGAAAAAAAGAAAGAAAGAAAAAAAGAAAGAAAGAAAAAAAGAAAGAAAGAAAAAAAGAAAGAAAGAAAAAAAGAAAGAAAGAAAAAAAGAAAGAAAGAAAAAAAGAAAGAAAGAAAAAAAGAAAGAAAGAAAAAAAGAAAGAAAGAAAAAAAGAAAGAAAGAAAAAAAGAAAGAAAGAAAAAAAGAAAGAAAGAAAAAAAGAAAGAAAGAAAAAAAGAAAGAAAGAAAAAAAGAAAGAAAGAAAAAAAGAAAGAAAGAAAAAAAGAAAGAAAGAAAAAAAGAAAGAAAGAAAAAAAGAAAGAAAGAAAAAAAGAAAGAAAGAAAAAAAGAAAGAAAGAAAAAAAGAAAGAAAGAAAAAAAGAAAGAAAGAAAAAAAGAAAGAAAGAAAAAAAGAAAGAAAGAAAAAAAGAAAGAAAGAAAAAAAGAAAGAAAGAAAAAAAGAAAGAAAGAAAAAAAGAAAGAAAGAAAAAAAGAAAGAAAGAAAAAAAGAAAGAAAGAAAAAAAGAAAGAAAGAAAAAAAGAAAGAAAGAAAAAAAGAAAGAAAGAAAAAAAGAAAGAAAAAAAGAAAGAAAGAAAAAAAGAAAGAAAGAAAGAAGAAAGAAAGAAAGAAGAAAGAAAGAAAGAAGAAAGAAAGAAAGAAGAAAGAAAGAAAGAAGAAAGAAAGAAAGAAGAAAGAAAGAAAGAAGAAAGAAAGAAAGAAAGAAAGAAAGAAAGAAAGAAGAAAGAAAAAAGAAAGAAAGAAAAAAGAAAGAAAGAAAAAAGAAAGAAAGAAAAAAGAAAGAAAGAAAAAAGAAAGAAAGAAAAAAGAAAGAAAGAAAAAAGAAAGAAAGAAGAAAGAAAGAAAGAAGAAAGAAAGAAAGAAGAAAGAAAGAAAGAAGAAAGAAAGAAAGAAGAAAGAAAGAAAGAAAGAAAGAAAGAAAGAAAGAAAGGAGGAGAGAGGTAGAGTGGAGACAAAGAAAGAGATTAACTTTATTGAAAGAGAAAACTGGCTTTCTCTTCTTACCAAAATATTTTTCAAATTAGAATCTTTTGCTATAATTACAGAAAAGAATGACTGCTTACAAGTTTCAAACAAAATTTCTTTTTATTCACTATGTTCTAAACTTTCCTGTTAAATTATTTACAAATTAAGATTATTAACAAAATGACTCAAAATTTAAATGAAATAAAAAAAAAAAAAATCAAAATGCTTTTAATTAAAATCTTTTTCATAAATGGAATTATAAACAAACTCATATAGTGTTTTCTCCTTTAAAAAGAGACACAGGTTCAATCCCTGCCAAGGACACATTTTTTTTTTACTATGATTTCTTGAATGTGCAGGCCAATAGATATAATACACAGTGTTTAATGATTACAAACTGGACATCTGTTTCAAATGCGAGTATTCACTATAATAACGTTCGAAGTCATGAAAATGTCAGATTAAAAATAAATCCATTAGAAATAAATTAAATAAGTAAAAAAAATGAAAGAAATTATATAAAAACAAAACCTCTGTCAAGTGCTACATTTGCATACACAAAATGTAACAGCGATTATGGGACAAGGCTTTTATTTTTTTTGTTACCTGTCCATTAATTATTAGAAATGAGAACAGATACTACATTTTGATCCCAGCCTGATGGACAAGTATTGAAGAATATATTTATTCGTGTTATAATAAACAAACTAAAGATGTAACAAGAGTAAACTCAAACAAATGTTAGTAGGAACCGTCCACCCCTTAAAATAAGAGTGGCTGCTGTATTCTGCCGATAGACAGAATCAAGAAGCACACTCACTAATCTAGTGGGGAGGGTAAAAATAAATGACAGAAGATAAAAAACCAAGGCTGACCTATCCGAGATGTAAGGGGGGGGGGGGGCAAAAACAAACTGGGGAGGTTGGGAATCTTGACATGGATCATAACAAAATTGAATACCAGGAGAAACACTCATTCACATTAACTAGGAAATGTGACAAACTTAACCAAGGGAGGGTTCGTAGAAAACCACCCCATTGCACTCCAGGTAGTGAAGAAAAGGTGTAACTCTAGTGGCATTGGTTGCTCGGTCAATAAATGCCAAATGTTTTCTCATAAGGAAACTACTAATATCAATACTATCATTTCAACCCTGACCACACTGAAGTTAAGATGCCCACAGAAACAGACCACATACTAATATACATCCAATCATTACAAGGTCTGTTGCCAAACAAACAATAATGAATGCATTGTGGAGGAAATTAAGAAATCTATCATAAAAAATCTAAGGAAAAATAAAGCATCAGCCGACATTGTAGATGAACTTTTGAAAATAGTTTACTTTCTCCCTGAATTCAATAACAAGTCTCTTTATTTTATAAAAGAAGTCTGGAATCAGAAATGCATCTACCAGAAAGAAGAATCAGTAATATTATTGGTCTTGACCTGGCATCTCGGCATCAGTCACTTTCACTCCACTGTACTATAGCTTCCCTGTGCCTTAACTATAAATACTTTCAGGGTAATTGTTTGGATGAACTCTTCGCTATGGTACTTAGAGGTTTTTAATTTAAGTGTAATACTAGACTGGCAACAAGGTCTCATCATTTTAGGGTAGAACTGGCTAGATATAACTGTAAGTTAGGGAGGCATAGTGGAGTAACAGATAATGACTCGGATTGAGGAATCAGAGACGAGTCCGAATTCCAGTCAGATCCATTACATTCATTTATGTGCTAATACCCCTGGGAAAGGTATGAATCATCATCTTCTCCCTCCAGCTATGGGTAAATATCAAGAGAGACTGGGTTCTATAACCCTGGATGGCAACCGGTTTAGGAGAAGGAAAACTCGGAATTCAAAACCGGCCTGGAAAGGGTTGCGCTCAGTCAGGCTATTTTGCTCAAGAAACACAACTTCTACTGTCGCTGCAGTACACATGGTGTCCCTATGACCCTACAGGTCATGGGATAAAAAAAAAACAAAAAAAAACTATGTTCTATGCTAACAGTTTCATTTCTCCTACTTCTTGCCTGTGGAACTCTCTTCTGGCTCCATACTTTCCAGTCAAGTTTGATCTTCAAAAATTAAAATGCAATGGGAATCGTTATCTCGTTCTTTAATAATGATTCTCTTTTTTTCTTATTCTTTTACACTCAGTCACCCCTTGTGTCTTAGTGGCTTTACTGCCTTGCATGGGATGAAATGTTTAAAAAAAAATATTGGCTCGATTTGTACTTGAGTCAAAAATTAACTATTGATCCTGTTTATACTTGAGTTTGTAAGCATTCACCCAGTCAGTGGCTGTTTTTCTGCTCTATGACAGTTTGAATGCATCTACATGGCACATTTCAGAGGCCACTATTACTGACTAGTGTGTATGATTTTCACCGGATGTCATGCACTTGTTTTTATATTGATTGATTCATTTTTTAGTTTATCAACCCTTGGAAGATTATTTAAGGCAGAAAATATTTTTAGATTGTAAGAATTTGTTTTTTTGAGATAATAATGGTTTAGTGATACAAGTCTTACTAATTAACCCATAGCTGGGGGGGAGAAGAGGTGGATTCATATCTTTCCTGAGGGTTCTTGCGCATAAGCAAATATAATGAACCCAATGAGAATTGGTCTCCAGTTAATAATTCCAAGCCATTACCCACCCACACATCCAAGCTTACAGTACTTGGTATTCCCAAGCAGTCACCCATCTAGGTACTGACCAAGCTTGAATTGCTTAACTTCGGTGATCATACAGGAACTGGTGTTTCAATGTGAGCTGCCATACACATGTAGCACAGTTCCAGAGTTATGTGAACTTCATAAATAGCTAAATAAAGTTTAAAGTAAAAAAGAGAAAATGAAACGATAGGAATTTTAAAAACCCTAACTCAGTGATGAAGTAAAAAGTGGGTAATGTAAAAAAAAATTATATAATTCTATTCGTATTTCTACAGCACCAGAGTTATCATAAACTTAATTCAAACAGGAGAAAAATTCCTAACTCCAATTGGTGATCATATTGAAAATTTAATAAAAAAAATTCAATTTAAATCTGAGAAACTCCCCTTATATTGAAGAAGCCTAAATGAAAAAAAAAAAAAATACTAAAATAGCAAATTTTAAATGTAAAAAGTAAAAAAAGTAAAAAAAGTAAAATAAAAATATTTAAAAAAGAGTAAAAAAGTAAATTTAAAAAAAAGAGTAAAAAAGTAAATTTAAAAAAGAGTATAAAAGTAAATTTAAAAAAAAGAGTATAAAAGTAAATTTAAAAAAAAGAGTAAAAAAGTAAATTTAAAAAAAAGAGTAAAAAAGTAAATTTAAAAAAAAGAGTAAAAAAGTAAAATTAAAAAATAAAAAAGTAAATTTAAAAAAGAGTAAAAAAGTAAAATTAAAAAATAAAAAAGTAAATTTAAAAGAGTAAAAAAGTAAATTTAAAAAAGAGTAAAAAAGTAAATTTAAAAAAGAGTAAAAAAGTAAATTTAAAAAAGAGTAAAAAAGTAAATTTAAAAAAGAGTAAAAAAGTAAAATTAAAAAATAAAAAAGTAAAATTAAAAAATAAAAAAGTAAAATTAAAAAATAAAAAAGTAAAATTAAAAAATAAAGTAAAATTAAAAAATAAAAAAGTAAAATTAAAAAATAAAAATAAAAAAGTAAAATTAAAAAGTAAATATTAAAAAGTAAAATAAAAAATTAAAAAGTAAAATAAAAAATTAAAAATAAAATAAAAAATTAAAAAGTAAAATAAAAAATTAAAAAGTAAAATAAAAAATTAAAAACAAAGTTAAATAAAAATTAAAAACAAAGAAAAATTAAAAATTAAAAACAAAAAAGTAAAAAATTAAAAACAAAGTAAAATAAAAATTTAAAAACAAAGTAGAATAAAAAATTTTAAAAATTAAAATAAAAAATTTAAAAAGTAAAATAAAACGGTAAAATAAAAAATTAAAGAAAAGTAAAACAGAAAATGTAAAACCGAAGTAAAATAAAAAATGTAAAAAAAAAAGTAAAGAAGGTGTTAAAAAAAACTCAAAACCACAACTGTCTTGAAGATAATTGAAAAATAGATTTTAAAAAAAAGCAAAAAAAAAACCAGAAGTATTCTATCCATAGTGTGCTTCCATCCAATTCTATTTGCTGAATGAATCGGATTTCACTGGAAACTTTCCATTACAAACAATTACAGAAAGTATTTTTAACAAGGCATCCCCACCAAATACTGCCAGTGACGGAGGGCATTGATGGCCATCATAGCAAATATGCACAACACTTAAAAGAAAAACAAAAAAACTGTCTGTATTTCTGAGATACAGACATATATCTTGGTTCCTGGAACTGCCTGAGGATCACTTTGCATTAGAAACTCATAGTAAAATTTTGTCTCTTCAGCCTTGGAATGTGTTTCCACTCTTCTCTCTCTGTCTATTATGTAACACCATTGGAGAATTTCTATTCATGCAAGTTCACTCTGACCAAGTGCCAAGTTACATCAACGTCACACCACCGGTTTCTCAGCTATTTAAAATTTACAAATACTTTCTGAACAGACTTTAACTTAGTTTGGCAGTGAGGATCAAACTCACGACATACTAATAGTCTGAGAGATCAGCTTCCTGAAAACAACTCCATGGTGTAAAGCCTTCAAACTTGTCATTTTCTCTGTATTTTTTTTTTTACAGAAAGCTGTACCTTTCTGTTCCTGTCAACAGTATAGTCATACAATGTAAGGTTATCGAAGCCTGGAAACAGTGAAGAGAAAGCAAGTCTCTTTGGATTTGCTCTAAAGATGAGTCATCAAACTGAGACAGGAAAAAATACTCAAGTCAAAACGATATAAATTCTATCATTACAAAGTGACTTGACATCAAACTTAATAGCTGCCAACAATGTCTCTTAAGAAAGTTTGTTACATCAGGTCACAAGCCCTGGAAATCCATTGTCATAGGAGCACTACATGTGCTGCAGCTGTAGAAATAGTGGTGTGTCTAGGGCAAGATAGCCTGACAGAGCACATTCCTCTAAAGTCTGGTTTTGAATTCAGAGCCTTCCTTTAGATTGGTTGCCAGTCAAGGCAAGAAAGCCTAGTATACCCTGTTATTTAACATATATCTGGAGGAAGAGATATCCATGCTTTTCCATGGGTGTCAATGCAAAATTAACAAAATAGAATCAATTGGCATTTGAACCCAGATTGCTGATTTCACTGTGTCGTTAACCACTGCAATATCCCTACAACCTGCAAGTTCACTCAACTATAATTGAAAAGTAGAAATTGCAACTTTAGCACAAAAAAAAAAACAAAAAAAAACCTTAGACAAAAAAATCTATTAAAAAAAATAAATTTAAAAAAAAGTATAGATAAAAAAGCAGAAATTAAAAAGAAAAAAAGAAAATCAATTTTAATTCTGTGCAGATTCAAAAGCTGGTATTTCATTGGTTGCATTGTACATCCTAAATTTTGATGATAACAATTTCAACAAATCAAATTCAAGCAAACATGCATAAATTATACAAAGAATGTAGCGGCTATGAGGTGGGGGAGAATCAAAGAAAAAAATGCAAGCATTATGTAACTTCATTTCTCTCTGCTTTTCCTACACCATTTTCCTTTCTTTTTTTTCTTTTTCCTTACTAAATCTTATTCTTTTTAAACAAAAACCCAACTGAAAACTAATTGGAGACTATATTGATTACCAAATGATAAAGTCAGTGTTGCCTTTGTTAAAAGACTCAAGAAGCCTAAAAGAGTATTTCTAAAGTTTATCTAACATAGACAACTTTACAAATAAAGAGAAAAGAGAATAAAACGTATTTGTTGCCTACCTCGTGGTTGAGGTGGTTGGTATTGGAGCCCAAGTAAAAATAAAAATAGAATTTTGAGTGCTGATATTTTCTTTTTACATTGATGTTCACTTTCAGTTGGGCTCATTATACATATTGGAAAAAGTATGAATCCACCTCTTATCCCCCAATCTATGGGTTAGTTAGTAAGACGTATATCAGTAAATCATTATTATCTTCAAAAAATTCTTACAATCTGAAAATGTAGATAAGCCATAAAAAACAAATCAATAAACCTTGATTGCTACAATCTTAACCTTTTCAAGCCTAGGGTCAACCCCCTATCTTTCCTACATATTCTCATAATCTACTCTTCTTACTTTCTTACAACAACCATATTCAATAACTCTCTACCTTGAGTGGCTCTTGCACCATTACAGCTATGACTTGCCATGCCTCGTACCCAGGGGCAGCTCATACTTATTCCTTTCGTATTCTATTGGTAAGAAGGAAGTTTCACTCAAACAACTCCTTCCCGAGAACTGCTATTTTGTGGAACAGACTCCCAAGGGAATGCTTGATGACTACAATCTTAACCTCTTCAAGTCTAGATTCAACTATTATATATATATATATATATATATATATATATATATATATATATATATATATATATACCTAACTTCATAATCTGCAGCTACTTACTCCTCTTACAACCATATATCAAGGTCTTTCAGTAAGTCTCTACCTTGAGTGGCTCTTGGACCGTGTATAGGGTGAGCAATTAGATCCATATGGAGACAGTTTGCTCCCAGTATAAGTTCTGGATTATTCTAACAGCAAAGTGCTAGTCAAAAAAAATTTTTAAATCTTATTGGGCAACAGATACAGAAACAAATCTAAATTCAATTTATGATGAAAGTTCACTATTTACATTATTCGGACTATTGTCCTCATCTTTGTCGCCATATTTATTACAACGTTTCGGCCGTTGTATGCTCCAGCCTTCTTCAGGTGGCTGGAATGTCAAACTGAACCCTTTATTTCACTCAATGGAGTAGACTGCCATGTTTAATGGATGTCAGTTATCAGTTATCTCCTGTTAATACCCCTCTCCAAGTTCTCCGCTGCCATAACCGGGTATTGAACTCAAGGACACATGGCACAGTAGATAAAGGTGTTGGTTAGATCCAGTGACAGGACCCAAAGAGTGTGAGTTCAATACCCGGTTAAGGCAGTGGAGAACTTGGAGAGGGGTATTAACAGGAGATAACTGATAAGTGACATCCATTTAAACATGGCACGTGGAACTAGAACAGTCTACCCCAGTGAGCCAAATAAAAGGTTCAGTTCGACATTCAAACCACCTGAAGAAGGCCGGAGAGTACAACGGCCGAAACGTTGTAATAAATATGGCAACAAAGATGAGGACAATAGTCCGAATAATGTAAATAGAGTACATAATACCTCATCTCAGAAATATAGATAGATACTGAAGGGCGGAAACGTTGTAATAAATATGGCGACAAAGATGAGGAAAATAGTCTGAATAATGTAAATAGTGTACATAATACCTCATCTCAGAAATATAGACAGATACTGATGAAAGTTCAGTTCAAAATTACAGATTTATTAATGATTCACAAAGATGTTTCGGGTCTAAATGCCAGATTAATTGTGATTTTTTTTAATCAATTCAACCCCCAAGCAAGGCAATAATGTCACTAAGACACAAGGAGCTGCCGGGAGTGAAAGAAAATGAGAAGACTTTAGAACGAACAGGAAACCCAATCCAAAACAGGAAACAGATTTTTTTTTTTTTTTTTTTTACAGTTTATCAATCATTTGTGAGTTATTTAAACCCGAAATAAAGAACAAAAAGGAAACGTTTATCAATTTAACATATCTCCCTTTTAATAAAAGCTTCATCAGAGACAGAGATAGTGATTTTTCTAAGCGTAGCTCAGATGTGGCACAAGGCCGAAAGTATGCGGCACCCAGTGAGGATCGAACTCACTACTCAGTCGTAATTGTTCTATCGAGACAAGCTTGCTAACCATTACACCACGTCGAGGTGCCCTCATCAGAGACTGAGATATGGTGAAAAAGAAAGAAATTCTGGTATTGTCACTTTTGTGTTGTTTGATTTTTCATTGGCCAATCACGTACCAACACACATTCGACTAAGAATATTTTTTTGCGGGTGAATATTGCAGTAATATCTCTATTTTTCCAAATACATGTTCTACTATTTAACCCATAATGTGGGGAGAAGATGGATTCATATTTTCTTCAGGGGTATTTGCATATAAGTGAATATAATGAATCTGACTGGAATTTGAACTCGGCTCTCTAAATTTTTAATATTGAACCACTATCCATTGCACCACCTCCACGTCCATTGCCAGGATGACAGATGACGCAATGAACAGAATGTGTGTTTCGACAGAAGACAGAAAATAAAAATGTAAAAAAAGAAAGCTGGAAATTATTTGCCCCCTGATGATTTGGTGCTTCTGGCATTTTAAGATAATTAGTCTGTTTGGACGGGCAGGTCAGAGGAAAAAAGAGATGGAGGACATGGAAAGGCGGGACCTTGTCTGGGTCAAATCCTGACCCCCCAAGTTTAACAACTGATTCCCAGAAATATCATTCCAACTTAACATTTTTTTTTTTATTGCCACCATTTTTATTTCCATGAAACTTGCACAACTGATAATTTTCTGTTGTCTTTTGCTTTTTCTCTTGAGTTTTAATGACAGTTTGTTTTTTCTGGACTTTTTTTTTTCATTTGCATTTAGTTTTAGGGGGCGGGCACATCCATCTCCCACCACTGCTTTCACTTTTCCTACCTCCCCCCCAACCCCATCACTCATACCTCCTTTTCTACTTTCACCTTTACCCTTATGTATTCCCCTCCCATCAAAAATCCCCTGCTGCTTTTACCTCCTCCTCCTCCTCCTTTTTCTATTCACCAACCTTGCCCTCCTCTGCTGAGATCTCTTTCTTCTCCTCCTTTTTGTTAACCTTTAACCCTTTTCCCAATCTTTTCATTAATCTTCTTTTTCTCCTTACTCTATCTATTTATACCTTCCTTTTCTCTTTTAAATATCTCTTTTCTCTCCTCATTTCGTAAATACAGAATTCTCTCTCTCTCTCGCTACCACCTTTATCTTTCCTTCTCTTTCTTCAACCCATTCACTCTTTCTTCACTCTCTCTTTAAATCTTTTCCTTCTCTTTACTGTTATAATTAAGACAATCTTTAGTAGAAACTACTGTCAATGGTGGACTTTTGTATCATCTTTTATATGCTGCGTCTCTTCAAGATGTGGGTGATCATGACTCTCCACATCTTCTTATCTTTTATTGCTCTTAATAACTTCTGACTATTTACCATATATATTTCTACTAGTTATTCACTCAGACTCATTAAATAGATGACTCGCTGTTTCTTCCACAATACTCGCCTTGTACGTGTTATATTCTCTAGGTCCTCCTTCCTAATTATTATCCCAGAAGTCTCGTTCTCATTGGAAATCTATGTTTCCTTTTTATTCCTATTTTCTGTAAAACTCATATGATGTTCTCACTATGGTTGATTGATTGATTGTTTTTTACGACTTATCAACCCATTATGGGTTATTTAAAGCCAAAACATATTTTGGTTGTAAAAATTTTTTTTTTTTTTTTGCATGCAAATTTTTACATTAAGAATTTTTTTTAAGAATAACAATGATTTTTACAGATACATGTGCTATTATTTAATCCATAGTTTAGGGGAAGGAAATGGATTCACACCTTCCTCAAAGGTATTTGTTCATAAGGTGAATCTAACAAACCTGACTGGGAATTGAATTTGGCTCTCTAATTTTTCATTCTGAGCTGGTAACCATTACATGACCCACCTCTCCCCATGGTATTCTTAGCATTTGTCAGTAGAACAACAAGCCTCTTCGTCTGTGAGAAAATGATCCAGCATTCACTGCCATATAGGAGATTAGATATTGTATAACAGTTCAGCACTCTTTTCTTTGTTTCTAACAACATTTTCCTCTCTCTTAATACTTTGCTTAGTTTCTGGAAGACATCTTTCCCAAATCCTATTCACCTTCAGATTTCTATGTCACCTTTTTCATTGTCTGTTAGCCAGATAATTGAATTTCTGTACTGGCTTGATTTTGACACCCCCCAATATGTCACCCAAACCTCAAGCTTTCTCTCTTATTGACAACCAGGCATACTACTTTCTTACAGTCAATAGTTAGTCCTTTCTTCTTGCTTTCCAATTGCTATCTTATTTCAAATGTCTTTCTAATGTCCTTCCAATGTCCATCAATAATAAATCCCATTACATGTTCTAGTTTTCTTCTGGACATCTCACTGTCTAGATTAAGTAAATCTGGTGAAACGAAAGTTGGCTCCCTGTGCTGAGCCAGGAAATTTTTCTCCCCGGAATCGATCCTCCAAATCTATAAATTGACCATTCGCCCTTGCTTGGAGTATTGCTGCCATATATGGTCTGGAGCCCCTGCTGTTTGCCTCAGGGTTCTTGATAAGATCCAGAGACGGATATGCAATGTAATTGGCCCTGATCTGTCATCTCGTCTGCAGTCGCTCTCTCACAGACGCGACGTTGCCTATTACAAATACTTTCACGGTAATTGCTCTGATGAGCTGCTTTCGCTGGTTCCTAGGCCTCATGAATTTAAACGTCCTACGAAGCTGGCATCCCATTCCCACCCCATCACCATTGAAACTGTTAGATGTAGAAGTCTCTTCTACTCCAATAGCTTCATGTCTCGCACATCTCGCCTGTGGAACTCCCTTCCTTATTCCTGTTTCCCTGACAAATACAATCTCCAACTATTTAAGTGTAACGTCAATCGACATCTCCAGTTGCCTTGATCTATCCACTTCCCTTCTCCACATCCTTTCACCTTTCATTCCTATCTGCTCTCGCTCCAAATCTTCTGTAATCCCCTTGCCTTGATCGATCCACTATCTTTCTCCACATCCTCTCCTTTACCACTCCTATCTGCTCTTCCTCCAAACCTTCTGTAACCTCTTGCATGCTAGTGGCTTCCAGCCTTGCATGGGGTGATAAGCTTAAAAAAAAAAAAAAAAAAAAAAAAAATGTATTTGTCTTATTCCTCCATTTTCACGTATTCACTGAACTCATGTGCAGGCTGTTCTTTCTTGATAGAGTTTCAGATTACCCAAATGTCCATATAAATCAAGCTTTTCCAATAGCTCTTTGTGTCATACCTTATCTGTAATCTATGCAACATAGGTATAGGGCTTTCTGTGTTTGTATTGTTCACTCTGATAGCAGCTTGATTATAAAAATTGCATTTCTTGTTCTAGTGTCTTGAACAAAGCCATGCTGTTCTTACCCTATTTCTGGTGTAATTCTGCTTATAAATTTAGTTATGTGGCTCATTAAGCCAAATATCTGATGGAGTTTACAGTCTCACAGCTACAACCACTAATAATGGTATTTCTTAAAATAATCTCTACCATTTCTTCTCTTGATATCAATTGACAGTTTTAACAACATTACACCAATTTCTTCTCTTTTATCTTCAGTACGTGGGCAATCATGGCTCTCTACAACTTCCTATTCTTTGCATTTCAAAGTAAAGACTATAGTGTACTTAAATATCTTATGTAAATCAAAGTTTTCTGGTATTTCAAGTAGCTCTTTGCGTTGTACCTTATCAAATGTTTTGTGTAATTTTGATTTTCTAAGTGTAGATTAGATGCTGCACAAGGCTGGAAGTATGGGGAATCTAGTGAGGATCAAACTCACTACTCAGTCATAATTGATCTAGCAAAGCAAGCTTGCTAACCATTACACAACATAAAAGTGCCCAAATGTTTTGGGTTATGTATGAAACATAGGTATAGCTCTTTTAACATTTTTATTGCTTGCTCTGGTAGCATTCTGATAATAAAGATGGCGTCTCTCCACAACTTTCTGTTCTTTGCATTTCACAGTGAAATCTATGCTTTACTTGAATATCTTTCACATGTAAATCAATTTTTTCTGGTATTTCAAGTAGCTCTTTGTGCTCTACTTTATCAAATGCTTTTGTGTAATCTATGAAACATCAATATAGTTCTTTATGCATTTTTATTGCTTGCTCTGATAACATTCTTATATTAAAGATAGCATTTCTTGTTCCATTGTCTTGAACAAAGCCACACGGTTCTTGCTCTATTTCCAGTTTAGTTCTGCTGTGGACTCTATTCGTTGGTTAGTTAAAAATAGTATCTGCTAGTATGTAAAATTGTATTTACTAATTAGTTTTGATTTTTTTTTTTTGCAATGATGTTCACCCTGCACAAGGCCCGAGAGCCACTCAAGGTAGAGGGTTACAGAGTAAGAAGCACAGTTTATGTGGATATGCGTGGGGTTTCATTTCATATTGTTTAGAAGCATATCAACATCTATGGGTTATTTAATGCCGAAATCTGAATATTTTTAACACAATTTTAGGCCTCAACAACAGATAAGTGTATTGTTGGTCATTTTGCTATAAAAATGTATTGTTGGTCATTTTGCTATAAAAATGTATTGTTGGTCATTTTGCTATAAAAATGTATTGTTGGTATTTCTGCTTTAAAAATGTATTGTTAGTATTTTTACTATAAATATGTATTTTTAAACTTTCATAGTGTTTTGTTTTTGTTTAGGGTGTCCCATAGTTGGACCCTAACAGGTACTACCACCCTCGGTCAAGATGGACCTGGGAACAACAGCAATTAAAAGGTTGTTCCATGCTCCTCAAAACCCCCAATCTCCCAATCAGAGGCCTTGCTACCAGATGTAATTTATTGACTTAAACAGAACTAGCAACTTGCTCTTGAAAACCTCTAATCTATTGATCAGATGTCTTGCTGTCAGATGTAGTTCATTGTTTTACCCAGGACTAGATGCATGTGGAAGATAATAGTTGACACTAGATTCGAACAGTTTAATATTGTAGTGATCAGGGATTCTGTTGATACACTAAGTTTTTAAACTCTTTCCACAGACAAAGTCAGTTTTTTGGTGGATTTTTTTTTTCTTCTTCTAATTCTAGTCATTTACTAAATACATTAACAGAAAATTAACAATTTTCCAGAACTCTTAGTTCCAGAATTGTACTAGATTATCTGCTTTGCCAAACCAAATGTGGTCACATCACAATAATTCTTTCTCTCCCCACCCCCAGATATTGTAACCATTTTGCTTAAAGTGGTATTTTTCTTGATTTCAGATGAAAATTGGATGAGTTCTCATTGTTTACATGGGACTATTATCCTTATCTTTGTTGTTGCTATCATAGCGTTTCAGCCGTTGTAACCTCTAACCTTCATTTTCTGACATTTCACTTTCCCAAATTATAGTTTACTAGTTAAATTAACATTTCCATTTTCCTATTTTAAATTTCTGATGAATCTTAATTCTTAAATTAATGATTGAGTAAGCTCATGGCAAGTTCTACGACAATAAAATATCTGTAGGAATTCCATTAAATGCATCATTACATATTTGAGCTTAAAAACTTTAACAAAATATTGCAATAACAACTATAAACATGAATACTGGCTGTTATTTTAAGAAGTAAGGGGGTACAAATGAAAAGATTTGAACTCCATAATAACGGAGAAGCTCGGCCTTCTTCGCAAGCTTCAGGGATATGGTATTACAGGCCGATTGTTGGACCTATTACAATCATTCCTGTCAAACCGTGAATTGAAGATCGTTCTCAATGGATTCTCCTCCAGCTCCTATCCCACGAAGACAGGTGTTCCGCAAGGCTCCATCCTAGGCCCTACCCTGTTCCTTATATTCATAAATGATCTTCCTGACGCCATTGATTCCCAAGTCGGCATCTATGCAGATGACACCACAATTTACTCCTGCCTCAGAAACAAATCTAGTGCCACTGACAAAATTAACCTGGCTGTTCGTCTCGAAAAGGACCTTCAATCGGTTGTGAACTGAGACAGGAATTGGCTGGTTAACTTTAATGCCTTCAAAACAAAACTGCTCTCCATTAATCACCACAGGGACCCTTCCCTGCATCCCATTAAAATGTCTGAAGGTCAACTTCTCAAGAGCTCCTCTCTGCGGCTGATCGGTCTCACACTGTCTGCTGACCTGAGATGGAACAACTACATTGAGTCGATTGCTTCATCCACTGCAAGGAAAGTTGGTTCCCTGTGCCGGGCCAGGAAATTCTACTCCCCTGAATCGATCTTCCAAATTTACAAATCAACCAACCGCCCTTGCATGGAGTATTGCTGCCATATATGGTCTGGATCCCCTTCTGTTTGCCTCAAGGTTCTTGACAAGATTCAGAGACGGGTATGCAATGTAATTGGCCCTGATCTGGCTTCTCGTCTGCAGTCTCTCTCTTACAGACGCACCGTTGCCTCTCTCTGTCTCTTTTATAAATACTTCCATGGTAATTGCTCCGTTGAGCTGCTATCGCTGGTTCCCAGACTCCATGAATTCAAGTGTCCTACGAGGCTGGCATCCCGTTCCCACCCCTTCACTGTAGAAACTGTTAAATGTAGATGTCTCTTCTACTCCAATAGCTTTATATCTCGCACCTCACGCCTATGGAACTCCCTTCCTCATTCCTGTTTCCCTGATGACTATGATCTCCAACTATTCAAGTGTAACGTCAATCGACATCTCCAGTTGCCTTGATCTATCCTCTATCCTTCTCCACATCCTTTCCTCTAACACTCCTATTTGCTCTCGCTCCAAATCCTCTGTAACTCCTTGCGTGCTAGTGGCTTCCACCCTTGCCTGGGGTGAAAACTCTTTAAAAAAAAAAAAAAAATTTACAGCTTTTTTCATTTCACTGAAACAACTGTTAAACATTGTTATCTTGCCTTCTTTCTTTCTTTCTTTCATTCGTTCATTTTCTCACTGAAACCAAGAAGTATCTTTTTTACCTCTATCTATGTAATCAAAACGTAATAGTTCCTTATTTAGGAGGTATTGGCAGAAGTTCAGCGCTTTTATCTTCCCTTATTTCTTTCTTTCTAGCCAAATCTGTGTCTTACGGACATTTCTCTTAATAATAATTTAAATGGTAACTGTATTTTTTGCGATTAATTTGCTCAGTATCTGTCGTTCAATACTATGTGTCTGAAAAAAAAAATGGTGCTTTATCATGGTCACTATTGCATCTCAGCCTTTCGGCTAAAAGTATCTGTTTTTATCAGCCTAATCAGATTCTCCTCTCTCTCCACTTCCATCTTCCCTTCTTGCTTTCATTTTTTCAGTGAAACCAAGTAGTGTCTCCCCTCCTCTTTCCATGTGATCAAAACAGTCAATTATTTATGAGGTTTTGGCAGAACGTAATGATTGTGCGAACTAATGAAAGAAGGGACAAGCACGATTATAATAAGTTATATATGGAAAAAAGACATCAGTTTCAGCTGATGCTACGAGGATCTCAGTTAAACAAATATTTTCATTATATATATATATATATATATATATATATATATATATATATATATATATATATAAAAAAAATGTTTCAACAGGTTTGCCAAATTTTTATCACATCTAACATATATTCATGAAACACGAGCAATAGTCAGTATTTATAAAACACAGTATTCTTTGATATTGTAGGTTGGATAATGACTGTACAGTTTGGTGGTAAGTAGGCTGTCTACAGGTTATACTTATATAGATGTTCAGCTCTCGAATGAGCTAAACAGTTGCCAAAGATAAGAAATTCTACAGTCTTCTGGTCAGCCTAAAGACAATACAGTACATTCCTAACACACAATTTCTTAGATAAAGCACTATCAATTATTATTATAATTATTATTATTTTCTTTGATATCTGGCATTTACACATTTCTTTCCAGGGACCTAAGGTTAGACATGGCATCATGACACTTTCCACTGCAAAGAAAAAAAAAATAATAATTACATAGATAAAGCCCTTCGTAAAGTGTGGGCTGTACTTGTCAGAACAATTTTTTGTATCTCTTTGAGGCATGGACTTCCAGGGATCCCTTCAATCAGCCTACTGGAATCTTTTCCAACCAGTCCAAGGGCTCCAACTACAACAGGGATTGTTGATGTTCCCATGTGCCACATTTTTGAGATTTCTATTTCAAGGCCCTTGTATTTTGACAGTTTTTCGAATATCTTCAAAGACATATTGCAGTCAGCAGGGACAGCCATATCAATAAGGAGGCACTTATTTTGTTTGTGGTCTTTAATAACAATGTCTGAGTGGTTGGCTTTGATTGTTCTGTCAGTGTGTATTGTGTAATCCCATAGTATTATTATTATTATTATCCATCTTCAATTTGTTTTTCATTCAATTTAAGTTGTAGCTAATATGACTAGATGAGAATTTTAGTCTTCTGGTTGGCCTAAAGACAATATAGTGTATTTATTTATCTTTTTTTTTTAAATCATTTCAGCCCAAGCAAGGTGGGAATGTCACTAGTAAGCAGGGTGCTACAGAGAGTGAAATTGAGAGAAAAGACTGAGTATAGGGAGGATTGAGGAAAGGATAAAAGATGAACAGGCTTCAAGGAGATAGATGATGACGATTGACTTTGGATTTAAATTTTTGAAGATTGTAGTTGTTGGGGAAGCAAGTAAACAAAGCAGTTCCACAGGTGGGAAGTGCGAGAAAAGAAACTGTTGCAATAGGAGTGATGGTTACATTTAGTGTGGGACCTAGATGCCAATCTAGTAGCATGCTTAAATGCATGTAGTCGTGGCACCAGGGAAGAAAGTTTGCCGTATTTCCTGACAAATGCAGTTTTTCTTAAATGAAGCACTATCAATTATTATTATCCATTTTCAACTTGTCTTACATCTAATTTCAGTTGTGGCCAATATGACTAGAGTATATAATCAAAGGTAAATGTATATCAAGCATTAGGGGAAAATAATATGATTGATAGCTACTATATATACACGCATATCATGCAACTTTTGAAGACCTAATTTTGAATCTAATTTTAAGGAGGTTGGATCATACACAAGATATAAAATTAGTCTATGTACTGCTGGCCTTGGCTACATCATTGACCAGACTATATATCCATTTACTGTAGCCAACTTAGTTTGAAGACCTAATTTTGAAGCTAATTTTAAGGAGGTCACATCATACACAAGATATAAAATTAGTCTATGTACTGCTGGCCTTGGCTACATCATTGACCAGACTATATATCCATTTACTGTAGCCAACTTAGTTTGAAGACCTAATTTTGAAGCTAATTTTAAGGAGGTCACATCATACACAAGATATAAAATTAGTCTATGTACTGCTGGCCTTGGCTACATCATTGACCAGACTATATATCCATTTACTGTAGCCAACTTAGCTTCAAAATTAGGACTTCAAAGGTCACTTGATATGTGAGGGTATAAGGTATATACAGCATACGTGAGGGTATAAGGTATATACAGCATACGTGAGGGTATAAGGTATATACAGCATACGTGAGGGTATAAGGTGTATACAGCATACGTGAGGGTATAAGGTGTATACAGCATACGTGAGGGTATAAGGTGTATACAGCATACGTGAGGGTATAAGGTGTATACAGCATACGTGAGGGTATAAGGTGTATACAGCATACGTGAGGGTATAAGGTATATACAGTATACGTGAGGGTATAAGGTATATACAGCATACATGAGGGTATAAGGTATATACAGTATACGTGAGGGTATAAGGTATATACAGCATACGTGATGGTATAAGGTATATACAGTATACGTGAGGGTATAAGGTATATACAGCATACGTGATGGTATAAGGTATATACAGTATACGTGATGGTATAAGGTATATACAGTAAAACATCAAATTAACGGTCATAGAACCAACAGACTCCAGATTTAACTTTAAAACTTTTAAAACTTTATTTACAGTAACTTAAAAATAAAATACACGTACATATATACTGTATTTACAGTTATTTACAATAATTTTGTACTGTAATGGGTATTTTTAGGCCATGAAAAGAAGTACTTCAAATTAACAAATGGCTTTAACGGACGTTCCCCCTTATTAGTCCATTAAATTGAGGTTCCACTGTACTCAGATTTTAACTTCTGTAACTGCTAGTCTTTGTTGCCTAATTGGTAAGGCAGCTGTCCTGGGCAAAGTGAACTTCTGGAGTAAAAAGGATGAAATTTCAAATCTTTCCCAGATGTTTCTTCTTTATTACCAACCCAGGCTGCTTACCGATAGAATTGCCATCTGAAAGTTACAATAACAGGCCACAAAGAAAAGATTAAATTAATACGTATCTCTAAGAACCCCTCACCCCTAAAAAGCAAGATAAAAAATTCATATTTGTTAAAAATTAATAATAACCCATATTCAATGTCTGGTAAAAATGATTTTAGAAGCCAGTGTAAATCCTGGATTGGGATATCTTTGCTCATGTAGAAGATGAAAAGTTGAATTTTATTTCATAATCAACTAATTTATTGCTTCTTGTTTATTTTCTATGGATGTTTCTTATTTTTTATGTTTGCTTCTTTGTTTTATTTTCTTACAGAAAAAAAAATTAGATTTTCAATTCAACTTTTCGCACTGGGATTTTTTTCTTTTTATTTATTTCAATCTGAATATTTCTCATTCTTTATCAAATAACCTGATTTTACCGAAATGAGAGCAAATTTTTTGCTTCTTTTCCTTTGAAGCCCCAAAATTCAAAGATCTAATCAATATTATCTTTAAAGACATATTCAAATAATGGTTCAAAAAGCAGTTCTTTAATTTCAACATTGAAAATTCAAAAAAAATACTGGCTGTTTATTATTATGATTATGTTGATGATAATACTACTACTACTAAAACTATTACTACTGCTACTACCACTACCAAGAGAGCTCAAGATATTTATCATAAAGCATATAAATCAATTAATGGGTTACAATTGAGTTTCATTTTTATATATATATATATATATATATATATATATATATTAATTTAAAATGTTTTTTTTCGCTACACAGTGATAACCATGTTTCAAAAATGGAAGCTAAAACCTTCGAATTTAATTTTGTTTAATAACAAAATTAAATTCGAAGGTTTAATTTTGTTAAATAACAATTAAATCCGAAGGTTTTAGCTTCCATTTTTGAAACATGGTTATCACTGTGTAGCGAAAAAAACATTTTAAATCAATTAATTTATAATATTAATGCTCTGTAAATTTACATTGAGCACTATTGTGTAAAAATAAAAATATCTATAAGAACACTGGATTTTATATCTTACTATTCTTTCTTTTATATATATATATATATATATATATATATATATATATATATATATATATATATATATATATATATATATATATATGGTGGACTCGCCCATCATATAAATTTCTATTCTATAAATAAATATATAAATAAATTTCTATTCTATGTAATTTATTTCTTTATATATATTACATAGAATAGGAATCCAAAATGACCCCATTTGAATAGCTATTTCCCCCTACAAGAACTTACTTGTAGGCTTTGTCAATACAGAGGTGTGAAGAAATATATAAGAGGCATGGTGGAGTAGTGGATAGTGGCTCGGATTGAGGAACAGAAGAGCCGAGTTCAAATTCCAGTTGAATCCATTACAGAGGATTAATACCTTTTCCAAGGGTATTAGCACATATAAATCCTCTTCTTCTCCCTCCAATTATGGGTAAATAGCAGGACAGACTAGGTTCTATAGCCTTGGATGGCAACTGGCCTAGGAGAAGGACAACGCTGAATTCAAAATCTGCGGAAGGTCGTTTGGGGACCTTGTGGCACATAGTGCACTAGGTCGCTGTATTCAGACCTTCAAAAAATGTGGTTGGTTCTGCACAAAGCCTTCACCACTATAATCAAATCATATGTGCTGGTGTCTGGACCATCGGTTCCTAGGAACTGATCTGCTTGACCCTCATACGTTGAATACGACTGGAGAGTCCACCTTATATATATATATATATATATATATATATATATATATATATATATATATATATATATATATATATATATGATAGATAGATAGATAGATAGATAGATAGATAGATAGATAGATAGTCAGAGTATATTTCTAAAATGACAATATGAATAAAGATAAAAGAAAAACTTAGCTGATACCTTTCATCCACTGATGGACTTTATCAAGACAAATGTAAGGATTTTATTTTGCAACAAGAATTTATAAGCAAAAGTAAAAATGTTAGTTTTTCAAAATCTATCAATTCAAGAAATGCTCATAAGCTCAGGCTAACTGAAAAGTTTGGGTAACTTATGGAGGATGTTAAGTGGCATAATTTAATCTATATTAAACAAAAATAAAAAAAATGATGTTAATTTTTTTTTTTATATATATAATGTAATTAATATTTATATTATTTTAATTTGGGATTAATTATGTATTATTTATTTTAAATAAAAGGAGGTTATAAATTAAACAGTCTTTCTTTAATTATTTAAATATTTTTATAGTCATATATGTTTTCTTAAATTAGGGACAAAGGAAAACAATGCATAACATACATTGTGAGCTTGAAATACAGCAAAGTATTTTGCTTATTGGAAATATTAAATTTAGTCTATTAGTTTGAATTTAAAACTAAAATAAAAACTTCAAGTAAGATTTTTCATTTTAAATATATTCATTTTAAACCTGAGCAATCCTGTTTTTTGTATAAGTCTTTAAAAAAAATCTTGCCAGCCCTAATGGACAAATCCAGTCATTTTTTTTTTATATGTAATGTGTGTCTTTGTTTTTAATTTAATATTTTTTCTTTCTCTTGATCCTCTGCAACGTCTTTGTTTGTTTTTGCCAGAAAGCTTTATTGATGTTTGCACTAATTGTATTAACACAATGTTAATTTTCATTGGATTCATAGATTGGTTCATTTAACAGATTTTTCGTTTTCTGACTACTGGCTGCGGATATGCGTATATACTTTGAAAGAGTTGGTATTCAGACTTATACTAACTTAAAACTTAATTATTTTATATTTTTTCTTTATTTTTTTTTACTTCACCCACACATAAATATTGTGCTGGGATATCTGTGGGACTCAGCTCAGCTCTCCAAGTGGGTTATCTGAAAGAAACTCATTTTTTGAAATAATTTATCTGGAAGTCAAACCCGGAATTGCTTTCTGTTTTTTTTTCTTTCTTTTTTTAATAGAGAATCTCCTATCTCTTGGTCCATACTCCCCCCACCCAAATTCTCTTGAACAGGAGTAAAGGCTTATCCCTTGTTTCCTGTTTAGGAAGAGGTTCCTGGTTCTTTTCCTTTTCTCAGAACTTAATAGTGGTGCTGTCATGAATTTCTTGTGATGTGTGCAGTTGGTGGCAACATCTCTTGATACTGAGGTACCAGGTTGGCAGTTTTCTGATTGCTCTTCCCAACTGGTAGTTAGGAACCCGAACTCTGATCAACAGTTGCATAATATCGGGGTAGTTGCAGTGCCATGTTGCACATGGAAAGTTGTCTCTGCAAGCACCCCTTGTGGGCAAACCCCCAGGCCACACTATGTTACAGCTTGCACCAGTTCCCTTCTTCACATGTCACATTTAATGACCGACTGCTACTATTACTCTAGGCCTATTCCTTACCAATATAACACATCATGACTATAAACAACCGAAGATATAAACCGAAACCAGCATAACAAAAAACACCTAAACCTCTTAACCTTTCTTCTCCCTACACTTGTGGTATTTATACCAATTTCTGCAGTATGGAATCTTTCCTCTTTGAAAATTCCTCAGTTCCTTTCCTTAGGCTGTAATAGTGGTGCTGTCATTAATATTTTGTGATATGCGTGGATGATGGCAATGTCTCTTCATACCGAGGGTACAAGGTTGGCAGTTTTCTAGTTACTGTTCCCAGCTGGTAGTTAGGAACCCAAACTCTTGCATAGAGTCTTGAGAGGCTGCTCTGATCAACAATTCCATAAAATTGGTGTTCTTGCAGTGCTATGTCATGTATGGAAGGGTGTCCCCGCAAGCACCTCTGGTGGACAACCCCAAAGCCACATTATATTGCAGTCTGCACCAGTTCCCTTCCTGCACATGTCACATTTAATGACTGACTGCTACGATTACTCTAGGCCTATTCCTTACCAATATAACACATCATGACTATAAACAACCGAAGATATAAACCTAAACCAACTCAACAAAAATCACCTCACCCCCCCAACCTTTCCTTCTCCACCATTCGTGGTATTTGTACCAACTTCTGAAGTGTAGAACTGTTCCTCTTTGAAAAGTCTCCGGACATCCTAGCTCTCTGCAAAACTCTTCAATCCTTTCCTCTGATTTCTTCATTCCTGGCTACCTTCCTCTACTTAGAAAGGAATCTAAAGTCCACAT
The DNA here is from genome assembly GCA_964036315.1 of Acanthosepion esculentum. Taxonomy (NCBI): domain Eukaryota; kingdom Metazoa; phylum Mollusca; class Cephalopoda; order Sepiida; family Sepiidae; genus Acanthosepion; species Acanthosepion esculentum. Next base: position 41,463 of record CAXIWW010000312.1, read on the forward strand.
GCATGGCCTGGGGTTTTACATCCACAAATTCTGGGTAGGAAACTCTTGAATCTCCAAAAGCGCTTTCATACATGTGTCTCCATCTCTCTCTACTTAATTCAATCAGTTATCTCTTCTTTCTCCGCCGTTCTCCTTCCTCTCAAAACTGTTGCATGCTGGATAGTATTTCGGATAATATAGACACGGCCATCTCCCTACACCCGTTTGCAAAGATATTTGTTTTCAGTGACTAATACCCATCATACCAGGTGGTTTAAACAATGTCGCTGACCTTGCTGGAAGTTAAACCCTAAACTTTTCAATCACACAATCTCATGCAAACATTGAATTGACAGTTGAAAGGAGGCAAAAGTTGGCTATTCGGAACTCTTCAGTCTCTTGCTCTGATTTCTCAATTTCTGTCAACCTTCCTCTCCTTAGAAAGGGATCTAAAGTCCACATGCATGGCCTCAGGGATTATGTCCATGAAAATCTCCCACTTGAATCTTTAGACCATTCGTACATGTGTCTCCGTCTCTCTCTACTTAACTCAGTCAGCTATCTCTTCTTTCTCTACCATTCCCCTTCCTCTCAAGACTGTTGCATGCAAGATAGTATTTCCAATTATATAGACAACGCCTTCTCCCTATACCCATTTGCAAACATATTCATGTTCGGTGACTTTAACGCCCACCATAGCCTAAACACTCAGTCACTGACCTTGCTGGCATCCAAATCCTTAACTTTTCAATCACTCAATCTATCACACAAGTGGTTGATTTCCCTACATGTTTCCCCAGTAACTCTGACAGAAACGCTTTTCTCCTCAATCTCTTTTTTACCTCTATCCCTAACTCTTGTCGTACTACACAGCTCTGCTGTCTTGGCAACTCTGATCACGTGGTAGTGTCTGTAAACATCTTCTGCTCCCCCACCGGCGAAGAACCTCCTACCAACAGAATATCTTTCTGTTATCAACGAGCAGATTGGGACTCATTCCATGATTTCCTTCATGACGTCCCTTGGAGTGTAGTTTTTAATAATCCCATTCAAAAATGCATGTCCAAAGTCTCCTCCTGGGTGAAAGCCAGCATTGAGGCTTTCATTCCAGCAAGGAAATATCAAGTTAAACCATGTTTATCTCCTTGGTTTTCACCTGCTTGCTTGGCCATTATAGCCCACAGGAATCACTTCTTCCAACTGTACCAGAGTGACACATCTGATTGCAACAGACGCCTCTTCATCCATGCTCATAATGAGTGCAAGCGTGTCCTCAGTGAAGCAAAGTTACCATTTGTGGATAGAATGAAACAATGTATAGCATCTCGCAAGTTTGGTTCTAGAGATTATTGGTGGCTCTGCAAGAGTGTGCGGAACAATAGCAAATCCTCAATCCTTCCTCTATTCAATCAATTCAAAGTCCTAACTTCTTACAGCAAATAAGTCTGAATGCTTTGCACAGTAATTTTCATCCAACTCAACACTCAACTCATCTGGAGTACCCACATCTGACTTCCCACTTACAACCTTTTTTTCCCTATTATTCAAATCTATGAATTCCTTTGTATTCTATTCCTAAATTGCAAAGATGCCCACAATGGAATTTCCATGGGTCCTGCTAGGAATGGATAGGCCACTATTTAAAACTATAAAGAATAGGATTTCTTTTTCTTCTCTCTTATTCAAATCTATGAATTCCTTTGTATTCTATTCCTAAATTGCAAAGATGCCCAAGATGGAATTTCCATGGGTCCTGCTAGGAATGGATAGGCCACTATTTAAAACTATAAAGAATAGGATTTATTTTTCTTCTCTCTTATTCAAATCTATGAATTCCTTTGTATTCTATTCCTAAATTGCAAAGATGCCCAAGATGGAATTTCCATGGGTCCCACTAGGAATGGATAGGCCACTATTTAAAACTATAAAGAATAGGATTTATTTTTCTTCTCTCTTATTCAAATCTATGAATTCCTTTGTATTCTATTCCTAAATTGCAAAGATGCCCAAGATGGAATTTCCATGGGTCCCACTAGGAATGGATAGGCCACTATTTAAAACTATAAAGAATAGGATTTCTTTTTTTTTTCTTTATTATTCAAATCTATGAATTCCTTTGTATTCTATTCCTAAATTGCAAAGATGCCCAAGACGGAATTTCCATGGGTCCTGCTAGGAATGGATAGGCCACTATTTAAAACTATAAAGAATAGGATTTCTTTTTTTTTCTTTATTATTCAAATCTATGAATTCCTTTGTATTCTATTCCTAAATTGCAAAGATGGCCAAGATGGAATTTCCATGGGTCCTGCTAGGAATGGATGGGCCACTATTTAAAACTATAAAGAATAAGATTTCTTTTTCTTCTGTCTTATTCAAATCTATGAATTCCTTTGTATTCTATTCCTAAATTGCAAAGATGCCCAAGATGGAATTTCCATGGGTCCTGCTAGGAATGGATAGGACACTATTTAAAACTATAAAGAATAGGATTTCTTTTTCTTCTCTCTTATTCAAATCTATGAATTCCTTTGTATTCTATTCCTAAATTGCAAAGATGCCCAAGATGGAATTTCCATGGGTCCTGCTAGGAATGGATAGGCCACTATTTAAAACTATAAAGAATAAGATTTCTTTTTTTTCTGTCTTATTCAAATCTATGAATTCCTTTGTATTCTATTCCTAAATTGCAAAGATGCCCAAGATGGAATTTCCATGGGTCCCACTAGGAATGGATAGGACACTATTTAAAACTATAAAGAATAGGATTTCTTTTTCTTCTGTCTTATTCAAATCTATGAATTCCTTTGTATTCTATTCCTAAATTGCAAAGATGCCCAAGATGGAATTTCCATGGGTCCTGCTAGGAATGGATAGGACACTATTTAAAACTATAAAGAATAGGATTTCTTTTTCTTCTGTCTTATTCAAATCTATGAATTCCTTTGTATTCTATTCCTAAATTGCAAAGATGCCCAAGATGGAATTTCCATGGGTCCCACTAGGAATGGATAGGACACTATTTAAAACTATAAAGAATAGGATTTCTTTTTCTTCTCTCTTATTCAAATCTATGAATTCCTTTGTATTCTATTAGTAAATTGCAAAGATGCCCATGATGGAATTTCCATGGGTCCTGCTAGGAATGGATAGGCTACTATTTAAACCTATAAAGAATAGGATTTCTTTTTTTTTTCTCTATTATTCAAATCTATGAATTCCTTTGTATTCTATTCCTGAATTGCAAAGATGCCCAAGATGGAATTTCCATGGATCCTGCTAGGAATGGATAGGCCACTATTTAAAATTGTAAACAATAGTAGTAGCATGTGTGTGTGTGTGTGTGTGTGTGTGTGTGTTTATTTAGTCTATTATTAGAATTTATGTATTTCTTTGGTTTCAATTCCTAAACTGCAAAGATACACCATGCAATTTCCTACCATTTTAAATAATAACAAGCCAGTAACAGCAAGAGTCTAATGACTAAATGCTTATTGGTATCAACAGCTTTACCAGATGAGCCACATCATTAATCTTTTTGAATCCAAGTTGCAAAAATCTGCAGAAGTCTAGCACAAGCTGATTCTATTCCTACAGTGTGTTTTCATGTGCTAGGAATCAATATTTGAAGGGAGGAAGAAAACGAAAAAAAGGGAAAGAAAACAGTGAATGCTAACTGCGTTCGAATAAGCGGCAATGAATGACACTTGTACCACACAAGACTTAACACATTGATTTTTGTTAAGGACAGAAACATTGCTACACTTAGCAACACACCCACACAGACCTAACGTAGTTACGATGACAATACACTAGAAGAGCAAAACATATTACTTCTCAAGTTCAGAGACAAACGCTAGAAAAGAAAAGAAAAATTGCTAGAGATCAGTGGTTAGAGAAAAGGACCAGAGGCACTAAAGCAAAGTTTCCCAACCTGTGGTCACATGGCCTATAACAAATTTCAGATGGATTACAGAAATGTTATAATTTTTACTTTGCCACCAGGCTAATATATGAGTCACAGCTTATTGAATGGTCCACAGTGCTTTTAACTACTAGTTCTTAAATAATTGAAATTGAACGTATGTAAATAATTTTAATATATTTTGATTAAAAAAATTTACTAATTACTTAGTGTTTGAATAATTTTTAATTAGTCAGGCATTGAAATTACTGTTTTTTTCTGACTGTACAAAGAAAATTACATCATTTCAGTTTTGTGAAAATCATGCTCATTACAGCTATTTGACTGATTTTGTGAATATTCCGATATATGTTTATGAGTGGATATATCGATAAACTCTAAGTAATAGCTTATTAATATTTAATTGGTATTCTAATTATGTTCAAGAGAAAACAAAATATATGAATTTAGATATTAGGTACATATCAATTTTTTTTTTTCCTGACAGATTACCTCATGGCTGGTAAGAAGAAACAATGTCGACAATGCATAAGTGAATTTTTAGCATACGGTTTTATAGTCTCCAAAAAATATAACAAAGTCAATGTGTCTCTTAAGTATGACAGAATTTTTTTTTTTTGCCTGTGAAAGTTTTTCGTGCCATATATAGGAAAAATTATAAAAATAAATATTGATAATAAATGGTCGTTTTATTGGCGATGCGAAATGTTTTAAATGCTTGTAAAATTGTGCGTATCCAATAAATAGACATAGTTGTATCTTTATTGGATATATTCAATGTAAAATGGAAGTCATTTTTTACACTATAATAAGAGTTCAAAGTGGGCCATGAGCTAAGAAAGGTTGGGAACCACAGCTCTAAAGCTCTTTGAATAAATCAAAATCATTGGGCTTCATTTCATATAAAGCAATTTTAGAGAATGTTGGAAGACAATCTTTTTCAGAAGCAATTATTCTAACCATGCCATCTTACTATTCAAGTCTTTGAATATACTGTGTCAATTATCATATTAACATGACATCATTCTGAGCGATATCTGTTTATTATTTAATAAAAACAGAAAACCAATGCCCCATTTTATATCATATATTACTAGGAGTTTATCCATAATGCTGTAAAAAATAAAGACAGTATATTTTGTCAAAACATTACCATGATTAGAAGCTTTTCGCATGTAAGTTTTTCAACATATTTTTCCTATTATTAATAGTTCATATTATTTTATTGTTTTCACTCCTTAATAGTATTTTTTTTTCCTCATATTCTCTCACATTCAGTAACCACTTGCGCCTTAGTGGCTTTATTGTCTTTCTTGGGTGAAAAGGTTAAAAAAAATAATAATAATTACAGGTTATCAGTTTATTACTTAATAACAAGCATTTAAGTAAATGCTCTGTTTATAATAAACAAACAGTGTTAAATAACATTTACCGGCCTGAATGTCCGAGAAATTTTCACAGAAAATATTCGTCCTCCGACAGGATTCGAACCTGTATCCTAAACGGAACCATCATATAGCCTTTATTATAAACAGAGCATTTACTTAAATACTTGTATCTATAAAAAGAATGTTAAACATAAAAATGTCATTATATATATATATATATATATATATATGCTCCCAGGAAATACTGTTGTGCACTCAATAGAAAGATGATTTTAAAAACAACAGCTTCTACTGCTATTAATACATTACTCTTCAAGTATGAATTAAGTTCTCCGGGACGCTGGCATATTTCGTATACAAAAAATGTTAAAATTGCTCTTCTTTTCAGCCGTGTGACAATGGCCTCAGGGTAGGATATCTGACTGATGTCAAATTGGTCGGGTTTCGATCCCGGATTGAAGCAATCGGACGTCTAGCCACACTGAAGAGCTGTGAAACAGCGAAACAGTCTGTCTGCGGATGACACTACATTTATATATATATATATATATATATATATATATATAAGAGAGGGAGTTTATAATGACAGTTTAGATAAATGGGTTAAAAAAATGGCATCAGTTTTAACTGACGCCAGGAGGATATGGGTTAATATAATTATACAGAATCAGTTTATTACTTAATAGCAAACTGATCCCCAACTTTATGTACAATAAAATCTTATATTGAGGCAAGTTTACACAAGCCATAAAAATAATGGCATATTCTGTTAAATTATTATGATTATTATTATCATTATTATGAGAAGATGTGAGTCTTTCATATGCGAGTCTTTAAATATATTTTTTCTTATTATTATATCAACCCACATCTTCCTGCCATCAGTTTATGCTGATGCCTTCTTTCTTTTTTTCCATATATTGTGACCAATAGGGCTGGTGCAAGGGTCTCATGCCCCCCCCTCACACACAAACACTGCTACATCTAAATTTTCATAAGGTAGTATTCATATAAAATACAAATTTTACTGTAACCTAATTATGTACATTAATGGATCATATGCAATATAGGTGAACAATTCAACTAGAAAAATTCAAAATACATACAATATATCTAATATGGCTGGCCTTCAGATTCTGGGCTGTTTCAAGGGTCTTGTGCCCCCCTCCAATCTATAATGCAGGTGCCCCCACTCTACTATACACCAATTTTCATAAGGTAGTATTCATATAAAATACAAATTTTATTGCAACCTAATTATGTACATTAATGGATCATATGCAATATAGGTGAACAATTCACAAATTGAAAATAAATACAATGTATCTAAATACAAATTAGAGACATGTCATAATAGATCATTCCATCTTAAATAATCAGAGACATGTCATAATAGATCATTCCATTTTAAATAAATCAACAATGTTTTGCGGCAATTTTTAACATCAACTTGAGATTTTTCTTGTTAAAAAGTTAAAGGATTTTAACACATTCAACAGAATGGATAAAAAATAGTGAATTTTATAAAGTGTTTTTTCGAGACTTAGTTTGAGCAAAACAAATTCACAGATTTGGACAAAAAAAAACCCCCAGAATTACATCAAAATCTGTGAAAATTTTTCATCGTTTGATAATCCATTGTGCTTAGTTTAATTTTTAAAGGATATAAATATAGGTAGAAAAAAGCAAATGTTGATAAGACAGTGTGGGTGACAAAGCCCTGGGTGTTCATAGATAGTATACACCAGCCCTGGTGACTAATTTGCCTAAAGTTTTTTATTTTCTTGATTTCAGATGAAAACTTAGAAATTTTCACTTTCCAAAATTATACTTCATAATTATCATTTAGATAAATGAAAAAAAAAGCATCAGTTTAACACCAACATCAGAAAGATATGGGTTAATATTTAATATAAGAGGAGCAGTTTATTACTTAATAACGATAGCAAACCGATCCCTAACTTTATATCCAATAGAATTCGGTATTGATATAAGTTAATATAAGCCATCTTAATTTCTATAAAATCTTTTCACATGCAAGTCTTTGAATATATTTCTGCTATTATTATATTAATATGTAATAATTATGAGGGATCAGTTTATTACTTAATAACGATAGCAAACCGATCCCCCATTTTATGACCACTAGAATCTTATTTCTACACAAGACATAAAAAAATGGAATAACTGGTTAAATCTTTACTATGAGTAGAAACTTTTCACATATGAGTCTTTAAATGTGTTTTTCAATATTCATTGTAACCTGCTCTTTCAAAATCAGTTTTTTCACCTTCACTTTCCTAAATATCTTGGAAGAGTCCACCATTGTCAAAAAGTAGATACTTCAGACTGATATTCACATTCCAAGCAAGATAATTGTGTCACAGACATTACAGAAGAAAAAAATTTATAACTACAAATTGTGTATTATGCAGTAAGATTTTGGATAGTTTAAATATTTAAAGCCTTCAAGTGGGATTTTAAAAATGAGATTCATTTTGAATAAAGAGAAGTCACTATAGGCTGAAAATGAGAGTATTAAACTGATGTACCATGAGGTCAAGAATTCAAACAACAAAAAGACAATTATTTAACACTGAAAATAAGATACATAAGAAATTCAGACAACTTAAGACTATTACTACTTGGTGGAAAAGCAAGAGAAATAAGATGAAAGAAATACTAGTGAAAAATGAATAATAATTGACAAGGCTTCATCTAAGAAATTCAGACAACTTAAGACTATTACTACTTGGTGGAAAAGCAAGAGAAATAAGATGAAAGAAATACTAGTGAAAAATGAATAATAATTGACAAGGCTTCATCTAAGAAATTCAGACAACTTAAGACTATTACTACTTGGTGGAAAAGCAAGAGAAATAAGATGAAAGAAATACTAGTGAAAAATGAATAATAATTGACAAGGCTTCATCTAAGAAATTCAGACAACTTAAGACTATTACTACTTGGTGGAAAAGCAAGAGAAATAAGATGAAAGAAATACTAGTGAAAAATGAATAATAATTGACAAGGCTTCATCTAAGAAATTCAGACAACTTAAGACTATTACTACTTGGTGGAAAAGCAAGAGAAATAAGATGAAAGAAATACTAGTGAAAAATGAATAATAATTGACAAGGCTTCATCTAAGAAATTCAGACAACTTAAGACTATTACTACTTGGTGGAAAAGCAAGAGAAATAAGATGAAAGAAATACTAGTGAAAAATGAATAATAATTGACAAGGCTTCATCTAAGAAATTCAGACATCTTAAGACTATTACTACTTGGTGGAAAAGCAAGAGAAATAAGATGAAAGAAATACTAGTGAAAAATGAATAATAATTGACAAGGCTTCATCTAAGAAATTCAGACATCTTAAGACTATTACTACTTGGTGGAAAAGCAAGAGAAATAAGATGAAAGAAATACTAGTGAAAAATGAATAATAATTGACAAGGCTTCATCTAAGAAATTCAGACATCTTAAGACTATTACTACTTGGTGGAAAAGCAAGAGAAATAAGATGAAAGAAATACTAGTGAAAAATGAATAATAATTGACAAGGCTTCATCTAAGATATTCAGACATCTTAAGACTATTACTAATTTGACAACTGGGTGTAAAAGCAAGAGTTTTATCAAATAAAATGAAGAGACAAAAAGGCATTTAAAAGAAAAAAAAAAGAAAAAACTGTCTCATCAGTTTTCAGACTGTTCTCATGGGCTTCCAACTATTAAACTCAGTTATCTATTCTTCTTTTATTGTTCCCCTTCTTCTCAGGACTGTAGCTGGTTAGAATATCAGACAGTAAAGAAACGCCCATCTTTCTCTCTTTCTCTTTCTATTTGTCATCAAATATCTTTGCATTTGGCAACTTCAAGTTGTTCAACTTCTCAGTCAGATAATAGATTTCCCTACTCATTTCTGTAGTAATTCTGATAGACACACTTCTTTACCAGATTCGTTCCTCAGCTTCTCTTTTGCAACTCTGCCCTTTTGGCAACTCAGATCATGGTGTAGTGTCTGTAGAGATTTCTTTCCACTCATCTATTAGGGAATGACCCCCTATACACTGTTTCAAGCAGCTATCCTCACAAAATATCTTTGTTCAAATATAAAAATACAGAAGTTTGTTGGAAAATCATTTAATAGTCACCCACGATTAAATCTGTAATGTCATGTGACTAATATAAAAATAATGAAACTACACAAAAAAAAATTTTAAACTTAAGTTCAATCATTTTTTAGATTGAAATGAAATGAAGTTTATGAAAAAAACATTATAAGGTAGATTTTTTGTTTTTTTTAATATATACAGATTTGGGTTTTTAATATCTGATCAAACAAAAGTACAATTACATTAAAGTTTCAACAGTGACTACTCTGCATTTTGAACTGAATGCTTCAGTTTAAGGTCACTAAATAAGAAAGTCACAAAATTTAAATCTGTGGAAGCATCAATATATTGAAATATAATCAGGATGCAAATATAGATGTATGCGCGTGTGGAAATAATAAGGGTGTGCATTTTAAAGCCATCATGCATGAGTGCATCTATTCAATTGAAAGTGTATGCGTGTATATTTTAGTGCCAGTCAATGTGAGTTTTTGAGTGAGCACATGATTGATTCAATGTGAGAATGAAGACAACATTGAACAAAAGTTTAAGGAATGCTATCACTAAAAAGTGAGTGAGTGGAGAAGATATTTAAACTTGAGAGTGAGAGCAATGATTGTTTCAACCAAAGTGTGGGTCAGGCGTAATTCATTATGAGTGAGTGAAGAAGACATGTTTAAATTTGAGTGAGAGTATGAGTAATGGATGTTTCAACACAAGTGATTGTGTGTATTTGACTTAAGAGTGTAAGCACCAGCATCTGAATAAACTAGTGTTTGAGTGCAAGCCACATTTAAGTGAGAGTGTTTGACAGTGATTGACCAGGTGTATGCATGTGATTATGAATAAATATGCACATCCAAGAATGTTGTTGCATTAAATGCAAATTTGAGAATAAGTTTACACTTAAGTGTGAGAAGTTGTATATCTCAGTCTCACTACGTATTTGTGAGAAGGCCTTTTTTAGTGAGTTAATGTACTGGAAATATTTGGTGTATGTGTATGTATGCATAATCTAATCACAGATGAAGAAAAGCCTTTAGGTAAAAATGATACGGTTCTACAGAAGGATGCTGAGAATATCAGACTGAACATGTTAGTAACAAGGAAATTTTAAGTGAAGATTAAGATATGTAATAGTATAAATATATACATCTTAAGCAGTCAAATACAAAGAGAAATTAACAACACCTGAAAAGAAACGACCCTTGAAAATGGCTGAAATGGCTGAAGTGGCTGAAAGCATTTGGAACAAATGGACAAGACAAGGGACCATTTTTGTACTCATTTATTCCCACTAAATGGAAAAATGCTAGAAAAGCTAAATAAAAATAGTAATTAAATTTTCCTTGTCTGCCCATTATATATATATATATATATATATATATTACGGAAAATTTAATTTTTTTTTTTACCTATTTGATGGCCAAATTGGCAAGAATATGGAGGAGCAAAATCAGCTTTCAAACAAAAGTCCAGACTGTACAAATCACTGGTAGTCTCCATTTTCATTTACGGATGTGAAACGTGGACACTGTTGGCAGATACGGAGAGAAGGATCCAAGTGTTTGAGAACAAATGCATGAGAAAACTCCTTGGCATTTTCTATTGGGAGCTAAAAACCAA
>CAXIWW010000312.1:55000-65000 GCA_964036315.1 Acanthosepion esculentum
TTCCTTATCAACAAAAGTAGATTTTAGTTTGTATCTATGATACACTCCAAGACACTAAAGCATACATACAAATACACATACAATGACACACAAACATATATACATAAATATCTAATCATATATAAATACCCATATCGACACATCCAGATATACAGTACACAAACAGTCGAGCGCACACATATAAATACCCACACATACATATAAATGTACACCCATATACATACACATATACACATACATATTTAAATATACATATATATGCATATATAAACATATACATACACATAGAAACATACATACTACATATACACACATATATGCACACTCACACATACATATACATACATATGCATACACATATCTACACATACACAAGTACACATATATATCTCTATATACCCAAACATATACTTACACATTTAGTGGTAGACACTTACCAGAATTTACACCCTTACTCGTACACATAAACAGGTTAACCTATGATAGATGCCAATATACACAACCTTCTCCTTGGTAATTCTACAATTTAAAACTTAATAGAGATTTGATTTAGATTTCTAAATAGGCAATTTTAATTTTTTACTTTTAATTTTAATTTCAAATTTTATAAATCTTTTAATATCTATGATAACCTTGCTTAGTTGTCAAATTTTTCGAATCACCCTATACTTGTATCTTGATTGGCTACTCTAGCTTATGTAACAGCGTTCACTCCTAGCTAAGGATCGTTGATTAATTTGAAACTTTTAAAACCATTTATTCTATATTCTATATCATCACTTGACAAGACACAAAAAGTGTTGAAACAAAATGGCTACTTTTGTCGTGATTTTATAACATATTTATGTTGTAATATTCAAATAAATAATTATATCTGCTCTACTCTGTATTGAGCACTCTTTAAAGAATATTAATTGTTGGTTATTGGATTTCACTCCGTATATACCAATCCTAAACTTGGTTATATATATATATATATATATATATATATATATATATATATATATATATATATATATACATACACACACAAGGTTTATCTGGGAAGTTCATAGGCTAACCAAGATATAAATGTAAGTAGACACCCCAGTTGGTAGACTAAAAAAAGACATGCAAGTGTACCAGAATAGAATACAAGAGTTGGCCAACCAGCATTCCTATTTTTCATGCTTGCAAATATCATTCTGTCAATAGAGTGACCGACTAGCTGTTGTATTCTGGTACACTTGAATGTCTTTTAGTCTACTAACTACCAATGTAAATACCGGTAACTCCTCATGCCAGAAATTTAGACAGAAAGTAAAAATCACTGTTTATTTCTCCTCAAATTACACCAGAATATTTGCCTTGGTTTCTGACCACCGACAAACCCTTTTATCTGATTTTCAGATCAATTACTGCACAATTCAGTGCTATTTTTCCCATACCATCAGAAATGCATGGTGGTTTGGAAAAAAATGAACTACAAAGAGTTTTCCTACCGAGTTGTGATTTTGATCCTCATTGGGAACCCTATGCATGTGTCGTTATTCTTAAACTAAATTCATCTTACATAACTCCACCTCAGTCAAGAGCATAAAATCAACAACCTTGTATTACAGTTAATTGTGAACTATTTCAATAACCGTATATTATGTGCCTTGACATGGCTACATACCAGTTTTGAATTCAGAGTTGCTCTTTTCTTAGCTTGATATCCATAACTGGTGAGGAGAAGAGATGGATACATAGCTTTCCCAAAAGTATTTGTATAAAAGTGAACACAAAAGACTCGGCTTACCAACCAAGGCTAAAGAACATAATCTGCCCCTGTTATTTAACCCATAGCTTGTGGGAGAACAGATGGATACATACCTTTCCCAAGGGTATTTGTATCAATACAAAAGTTCGGATCTACCAGGCTCTGCTCAGGATGATCCTTCCCTACAGCTGTGAAACACTGGCAAGAGCTGGGGACTTTCACAAGCTCGAGGCATTCAATCACTTCTGTCTGCACCAAATTCTCTGCATCTGCTGGCAACACTTCATCTTGAATATCACCACTCACTGCAAAATTGGCTCTCTCTCTCTCTAACAAGCTCTGCACACAAGGCGACTTTGATGGTCTGGCCATACTCGTAGACAACTGAGCAAAATGATCTATAAGGCAATTGCTCTGAACTCCTTACAGGGTTGGCTGAAGCAGCATAAGGGACAGTGAAAAACATGGCTTAAGATGTTTAACCTTTGCCACACCGCAAGCAACAATAGTCGCCATAGAATTCTCTCCTTTACTACTATCGGGGACTTCTGTCACCCAAGATGGTTGCTATAAATAAACACTTGTCAACTGTTATTTCCAGTATTTTAAACTGGAAATCGCCTACTACTGCTTTGGAGCAAGGCCAAACTTCCATTTTCCAATGCCATTTTGAATTCTTCTAGACTCTACACGAGGTGTAATATTGATTAAACCTACGTTAATTTTTTTACGATTTTTTTGTAAACAAAAATGGCCATGTCAATATCCAACAAAGCTTTTATTCAGAAGTTTTTCTTTGATTAACACTCCGATAATGATTTTGAAGGCTTTACTCGAGTGAATATTGACAGTGAAGTGGTTGGAGATGATAATCATGCTAGTCATGAGGAGGAAAGCAATGATGACCATTAGCGGCTACTATCATCCATGCCCGAGTAATTTTATGGAAGCTACTGTTGACCATCGATATACCTGTTATCCTATCTGAAGGTGAATTATTTTGTCTATCTATAAAAGACAAAATAACTTTATTCGTCAACGGGACAAATAAATATGAGTCAGGTGAAAGAAAGTGCAAACAAATGCTAGTGTCTTCTCATATGTAAACATAAGGAAACATATCACTTTTTAACAAAATGAAAGCATTTTATCGATTTTGCTTCTTATTGCACCCCCAGATCTCCACAAGGAATAATAAAAGTTAAAGTACGTTGAATTATTTATGTATTTTTTAATGTATTTGTTTTATTTCAAATTTTTGGTTTCCAACATCAAAACGTAATGCATTATATCAAATATTACTCATTCATTCTTTTATTGGTGTATAAAAATTAAAATCTATAAGCACAATAAAAGAAAGTTGCAACAATTTTAAAACAGTAGGTGTTCATGTTTTTGCACCCTCAAAAAAAAAATGCAGTGGCAGGTGGGGAACAATTCTAGAAAGAAATCAGCGTGGTAATGGTTAAAGTGGACATTGAACTGCTCTTGGGTATGAGCGTGTTTAGATCTCACCATTGGAACTATGGTTGGTTTACTCTTACTGACTCAATTACATTCAACCAATGAGCTTGGTTGGCTTACATCCAGGGTGCAGCAGATTCATTTGACAGAGCCAGCTCAACTTATCCTGGGTGAGTGCCACAACAAATAAAAGTATTTGTGCAAAAATTAATGTAACTCTACTGGAATTTGAACTCAGCTTACCAATTTCTCTTTCTGAGCCACTAACCATTACACCACCCACGCATCCAAATAACTACCACCTTTAATTTATTTAATGGTTTAATAGATAAGAATGCTTACATAAATCAGCCTGAAAAGTACCTTGTTCAATTTCTATGGCCAGACCTAATCATAAATCATGACATGTGGGTGTCTACAAATTATGTTTCCAGAGCAATAACATCTGCCAGGTGTGACACCTGTTCAAGAAATGCAAAAGACAGAAATTAACATAATGACTGCAATTCCAAAACTGAAGCAATTTTTATTCAGCCATTTTTCTTCCCAAAGTAAATAAAATAGAAATAAAATCTTTCCATTCATATTATTAATAAATGCAAATGTAATTCAGCCGAGTATGACATTATATAAGATATCCTTTCCCTTGTGTTTATTGACAAAAGAATATATATTTTAAATATACAGAAGATGTGGAACACAACAATAGTCTCTAAACAGAAAAGTTAAAAATATTGTATAATTTAAATCTGATGAAATTACATTTAATTCTTGATCAGTACTTCTGCCTAGAATCAGAGTATCCGTGTGATCTGCATTTGATCAAAGGATTTCTCCCCATCATTTTTGCCAATAATGAGTGAACTATCAGTGCATTGCCTATGATCAAAATGTTGCTCTCCAGATATCTGCCTATGATCAGAACATACATTCCATGACACTCCACCTAGTATCAAAGTGTTGTATCTTTGGCACACTCCCAAGGATCAAAACATAGTATCTGTGAACTTTTCTTACAACCAAAGTGTAGTATCTGTGCACTTTCCCTACAACTAAAGTATAGTATCTGTACACTCTTCTTAAGATGACAATTTCACTCTAGCCTTTGATGAGTGTAAAATCTGTGCACACTGCAAGAATTATCAAAGTGTAGTATCTGTGTACTATCTCTAGGATCAAAGTGCAGTATCTGCCTTCAAGCAGACAAACTACATTTTATCTTGTCTTTGGACAGAACACAATAAATGAGGGATGCCTGGTCCTGGGGATTCACACTCTGCAGCAGCAACTCCCTAACTGCACCAAAGAGAAAGAGTCGGCGGAATATCAACAGCCATTGTGGTATTGGTTGTGGAGACTGGGAAATTCTTGAACATAGCCCAGATGCATGCACTTGGGGTCCCCACTTTTAATTGGCCTTGTGCCATATCTTGTTAGTAGGAGAGAGTAAATACTAAATGTAGTATCTTGGAACTTGTCATAAGATTAAAATATCACTCCCACCCTGGACCAGTGTGAAATCTGGGTACACTGCAAAATGTATTACACACACACACACACACACACACACACACACACACACACACACACACACACACACACAAAGTGTGTTGAAAAGTTCTTGGCTTCACCAGGGTGCACTAAAGAATAAACAAAACAGCCAACAATTGGGATATTAAGATATATTATACAATAATTGCCTATTACTTTAATATTATTCAATAATTGCCTATTACTTTAATAATTACTTTTATATTATACAATAACTGCTTATTACTTTATAATTGCCTGTTAGTTTAAAAATGGAAAGATTTCACAATTAAAAAAAATACAGAAAATCGACTTTGGAATGTGTGAACTTTTTCTAATTTTCTATTATGGAACCTTTCAACCTCATTCCTCTAAGAATGAACTTTTCCTCTGAGAAATTAACTTCTGCAGTTTCCATATTAGATAATGTGTTCGTCTTGTCTTGTTTTCTAAGTAAAGCAAATGTAAACTCCTATCCAACGGTCTGCACCCCCCTGGTGTTATATAGCTCTCTCGGTCCCAGACCCAGGCTGACTATTGGCTAATACCTGCCCATTATCATTTGTATGCAAATTTTGTCAATGCTACTCTAAATAGAATGTCCTGTCAACAGCCAATTGTGGAGGATGATGTAACTCCAGTTGCTTACTGCACCATACACAAAAAAACTATGGGCCTCTTGTTATCAGGTTGGCCTGATTCTCTATTACAGTTACTTCCCTTGAACCTTTTTAATCAATTCACCAGAAGCAAGGTGATAAAGCCACTAAGATGCAAGGGGCTACTGAGAGTGAAAGAGACTGAGAAGACTTTAGAAGGAACTGGAAAAACAATGTTATACAAGAAACAGAAGAGAAGTTACATCATTGAAGAAAACAAATCTTTTACAAAAAGCTTCTCAAAGTTTATATTTTACAGATTAATCTTTATTAATGAATAGAGCACTCTTGCTGTCTGGCATCTGTTTAAGTTTGTAAAAACAATACGCTAGAATTCGGCTTTCTCTCTGCTAAAGCACCGATGGCTTGGAGATGGAAACTCCAACTGATACCAAATCAGTCGGCTTTCGATCCTGGTTTGAAGCATTCGGTTGTCTAGTCACACTGATGAGCTGTGATACAGCAAAACAGACCTGTATGCGAATGACATTTTATATACATACAAACATACACATATATATATATATATATATATATATATATATATATATAGATAGACATTCAATTCAACACCCAGGCCTGATGATAGCATTTAGCATGAAACAGACTGTTGTTTCTGGGTGCTGACTTCAATGTCCACTTTTTATATATATATATATATATATATATATATATATATATATATATATATATATCAGGTAGATGGAACTCACCAGCCGAGGAAGGAAGTCCATCTAGAGGAAGAGAAACCCTGATTTTAAACCTCTGCTGCTTTGAGGGGTGAGGTAATTGCTCCAAACCCCTTACAAGTAGACAGCTTAAGACGGCTTAGGATGTTTAAAGAGGATGTCAAACTGTTCTTGGGTATGAGCTTGTTCCGGATTCACTGTTAGAACAATGAATGGTTATCTCTTACTGCCTCAATTGCTTCCAACCGCCATGCTTGGGATGCAGCAGATTCATTTGATGGAGCCAGCTCAACCAATCTCAGGTGACTGCCACAACAGGTATATGTGCAAAAATGAATGTAACTGACTTGAATTTGAACTCAGCTTACCAATTTCTCTTTTAGAGCCACTAGCTGTTACACCACCCACACATCTGATTTTAAACCTCTGCTGTTCTTGCAGTCATATCCAAATATGGAAAAGGCTATAGAAGTAAATCCAGACAGACATTTGGAGAGGGGAGCCCCAAAGACTGTCAACACTGACATCGTTCCAGCAATTCCAGCAGCCAAGCCAGCGCCAAATGTAATGCAGTGTATTCCTTTGGATCTTGTTTGTATTGCTGAGAGGGGAGAGCAATATGACCTGGGCAGCACAGAGCCTCTATATACAATTACCCATCCTGAAGAGATCACTCCAGCCTCACCACAAAAGAACTGAATTGTCACCAAACAGGGTGCTATCATTATCTCACGAGATGAACGGATGCCAATAACTACTAGTACTATAATAATAACGGTTATTACTCACAGAATCAGTGAGGTACTAGACAACAAATACGTCTCAAGGATGATCGCATTAGATATTTCAAAGTCCTTTAACAAACTGTGGCATAGAGGGTTACTACACAAGCTCTCTAGTTATGGAATCACTGGAAGAGTCTTCTCAATAATCAAGTCCTTCCTAGTAGGTAGGTCACTGGAGGTAGTTGTTTATGGCCAGCCACTTTTCACTTTACATAAATGATCTACCTAAGTGTATACTCTGATCTTTTCTGAACATCTATGCTGATGATACAACGGGATATGGGTGCACCTCCAAAACTCTAAATGACCAGAGCTTGGCAGCTCAGTTGAGGAAAAACTAGCTGGCCATATTCAGTGCAATGAAAACCAGACTAGTGATGCTCCATCATCACCAAGTGGACCCTGAATTTTCATCGATTGGGATAAACAGATTTTCTCTAAGAGCAGCCCTTGCCTGAGTGCTTATTGGGACAAAAACTCAACCCAGCCCTCAAACTTGTATATACGAGCCATCACTAAAGATACTGAAAAAAGGATGTTCCTTATACCACTCCAGACTCATCTTGCTATCCTCTACCTTTACAAGAGCTAGATCAGGTTGAAAATGGAATCCTGCTGTTATATAATGGCACGAACTGACCAGACTTCATTTTCCAGTTTTGATAAGAGTCCAAAAGCATCTCCTTGTGGGTGATGGATTATTTCCTTGGCATATTAGTCGATGCCAATAGCCATAATTTTATAACCTCTCTTCACAAAAGAAAAAACACTCACTGAAACTAGTGTCTACAAAATAGCTGTTATAAAAAAACATGATTTACCAGACAAAAGTAATCTCTTTGGACACCTTATTCCATAAGGAACTTAACATTAAACAAACCCTAATCAACAATAATTTCCCTAGCCACATCATTAATGAACAAATAAAATTAGCCTTAACAAAATTTAGAAAAAAGATGATGCCACACCCCTCTCTAATACAAACAAAAATAAACACACCATTAACTTATGCTATAGTAATCAAATGCATCCTAATTACAGACAAGGTGAAAATGCAATTAAAAACATAATTCACCAGGTACATATGACTCGATGATCCTAATAACAACTAACATTTATCATATAATATAAAAAGTTTAAAACATTTAACTTAATTATAACCAACCACACTGGGCCTCATAAACCCCGCCTATGTAAAAATAATGCTGTCTATGAATTCTATTGTCCCCCTGGATGATTGCATCTCCAACACAAATAATCAAAGAACATCGAATACTTACATTGGGCAAACATGCAATACAATATCTTGTAGATTGTCCTGTCACCTGTTGAAACTCAGTACAATCTGTGTACACATTAACCAGTGCATCATGAACAACCAAAACGTAACTATCAACATAAGGCAAATACTAGTAGATAACACCAAAATACTCTACAGCACCCATTATGAGGAAAGACTCAAAACTCTAGACGCTATTATTATACAAAATAAACAGCCCAGATTAAATATCATTCACCACAGGAGATGGTATCTTGAAGTGCTTATAAGTAATATGCTCACATATTAGTATTAAAAATATTTTTTTTAAATTAATTAATAAATAAAATAAATTGCATTCTTTTTGTACACCAATAACTGTTACACATGACGTTGTAAGTAGACCATTTCAAAGACCCAGATCACAAAGAATACCAGCATGCAGTCAAAGGAATTCTACCGACCAAACAGATACCACATCAATTCTTGATTATGACTGCCAAACTCAAAAGCACGTCAACGAAAATAGCAAAATATGAACTTCAGACAGTTTATCCACAACTTTAAGCACAATACTCAACACCTTATCTGAAAATTGGAAAAGTATAATAAAAACTGAAACAGACAAACCTTCTTCCATTTTTATCAAACTTGTTTACGTTCCTGTTTATTGGTTGAGCACTTTGGAAGAAAGGCTATTTGATGGCTGCTGCTGCTGCTACAATGCTAAGCTCTCTGCAATGAATAGAGCACTCTTGCAGCTGATAACGCTTATATCATGCATTAAAAATTCCCTTTCTCTGTAGTGTGCGGCAATAGCCTAGTGGGAAGAGTCACCAACTGATGTCAAATTGGTCGAGTTTTGATCCCGACTTGAAGCAATCACGTCTAGCCACACTGAACAGTCTGTCCGTGGATGACTATATATATATATATATATATATATATATATATATATATATATATATATATATATATATATATATATGGGTTTAACAAAAACTATGGTGCCTTCCTTGATGAATTTCAACTTAACATCAAGAAGCTAATAAGAGAACTAAAAAGGATTTATAAAAATAAAAATATAATATGTCTGTATTACTCAATTAAACATGTTTGAAAGAAGATATGCATGCACGCACACACACAGAGAAATACCTCACACATAATGGTAAGTAATGGTATCTTCATCTAGCTAATGTTTTACCATTATGTGGGAGGTATTTCTGCTGCACTATATATATATTATATATATATATATATATATATATATATATATATATATATATATATATATATATATATATATATATATATGTAATTTGGCAGCAACTTTTCTTTCAAACATGTAGTGTTGAATGTTAAAGACAACATAGTCTTACATATTTTCTTTTGAATTTTCTCATATTCTCTAATGAGACTTTTTATTTGAAAATAGTTCCGAAATATGTATTTTCCATACGATGACCTAGCGCTTTCGAACATCATTGTTCATCTTCAGGGTCAATATTTTAGTCAAAATTTTTTTTTTTTTTTTTTTTTTTTTTTAAACAAACATTTGCCAATTATCTTGTAGCGTAATCATGTTGCTACTTTTTTACAAACTAAAAACGTTAAATTCCTTTTAAATTGAAAAGACGCGATGATGTTATATCACGTGCATGGCGTAGATTTTTATCATGTGACAGCGTGAAAATATATATATATAGTAGACCGGTGAAAGAAGTCCAAGAGGTAAAAAAACAGCAAACATAATAATATTGATAATAAGACTAATAATATTTATTGCACACTAGTCACCTTTTTGAGTAAATGGAAACCTAATAAGAAAGGTGTTAAAAATCGGACTTTTTCAAACATGCCTGTATCATTTC
>CAXIWW010000312.1:70000-174304 GCA_964036315.1 Acanthosepion esculentum
CCATAGCTGAGGGGACAAGAGGTGGATTCATACATTTCCCATGGCTATTTGCATGTAAATGAATATAACAAATCCCACAGAGATTTGAACTCAGTTCTCTAATTAACAATTCCAAGCCATTATCCATTACACCATCTAAGTACTGACCAGGCTCTATGTTGCTTCACATCAGTGCTTGTATGGGAACCAGTGCTTCAATGTGATGTGGCCATAAGCCCTTTACACGACCCGCACATCCACAGTCAAGCTTACAGCATGTAGTATCCCCAAGCAAGTCAGTCATCTACATACTAACGAGCCTCAATGTTGTTTAACTTCAGGGATTCTATGGAAAATGGGGTTTCACTGTGATGTGGCCATAAACCTCTACTGTTTCTCAACCAGTGTTCCCCGGAATCCTGGTGTTTCCACAACAGATCGTTAGGGGTTCCACAAGAAACACTGATCAATAGGTTAATGCTTTTTTTTTAGTAATTTTTGTTTAATTTTATATTTGTAATTTTACTATACACATATGGCATATTGTTGAAAAATGCCTTGGTTATTATAATAAAATATAAAAGCAATAGATATTAATAATGGTTTGTAATGATTTTTATGCAGGGGTTCCCTGGGACATGAAAACTAGTTCAAGGGTTCCACAAGGGTAAAATGGTTGAGAAACCCGGATCTATTCTATTTTTGAATTTCTTATAGCCTATACTAAATTCCTTGGTTATTATAATAAAATATAAAAGCAATAGATATTAATAATGGTTTGTAATGATTTTTATGCAGGGGTTCCCTGGGACATGAAAACTAGTTCAAGGGTTCCACAAGGGTAAAATGGTTGAGAAACCCGGATCTATTCTATTTTTGAATTTCTTATAGCCTATACTAAATTCCTTGGTTATTATAATAAAATATAAAAGCAATAGATATTAATAATGGTTTGTAATGATTTTTATGCAGGGGTTCCCTGGGACATGAAAACTAGTTCAAGGGTTCCACACGGGTAAAATGGTTGAGAAACCCGGATCTATTCTATTTTTGAATTTCTTATAGCCTATACTAAATTCCTTGGTTATTATAATAAAATATAAAAGTGATAGATATTAATAATTGTATATAATCATTTTTATGCAGGTGTCAGCTGAGACATGAAAACTATTTCAAGGGTTCTACAAGAATAAAATGGTTGAGAGACGCTACTCTAGACGGCACGTGATGGCACAGTAGAGTAATATGCATTAATTCAATTTTTCATTGCATTATTTGCTTTTATGCATATTTTGAATTATATACATTGAATATTGGATTTGATATATATTTTTGAAGTAATGTGTCACTAAAAAAATATCTATTTTTAAAAAGTGTTTTGCCAGTGCAAATAAAAAAAACAAAAAACTCTGCATTAACCTTTTGGGGAACATATGTTGTTTTTTTTTAGACCGTAAGGCTTGAGATCCACTCAAACTAAAATACAGGGTAGTCCAAGAGTCTTGTCACCCCTACAAAATATAATTTTCTATTTCAAACATCTGACACAAGCTCCTACAGTTTGGAAGAGAGGTAGCGGGTGACAAGACTTTCAGACCACCCTGTAGTTATGTTCAATGAGGTTTGTGATATGAGTGAAAGAGTAGGTAGAAAAAAAAAAAAAAGTGATGGTTATGAGGATATAGAGGATAGAAAACAATTGAGCCTTGATTTGAAGAGGTTAAGGCTGTAGTATTCAAGGAAAGAATTTGTGCATGAGTTTGGTCTACAAAGTATTAATTCTTGGAAAAAAAGCTGTATGAATGGAATATTATAGCTACCATAGAAAAAAAAGAATAGAATTTTTCTAACAAAATTTCTCAAAATATCCAGGCCAGTAGATGTAAATAAATAAATATACTGTTTAATAAATAAATAAAAACAGAGCGTCTATTCAAATATGAGTATCCATTTAAAAAAATAATAATTAAACAAATATATTAAAAATCTGTCGGATTGCATACATACATATACACAGAGTCCGCTAAAAAAGTGTATACATGATTCAGGAAAGGAAAACATGTATAGATATTGTAATACTAAATTTATTCAGACATCACAAGATTAATACAAGTTACCTTTGAACTCTACAATCACAAGGAATGCTCAAAATAATGGCCTTTAACTTCCAGACATTTATTAGTATGGCAAACATTGGGTAATGTTGGCAAAAATGTCCATTGGGATTGCTGCACATACATTTTCAATTTCTTTTCTAAAGGCCACCAATCTAGTCGTTTTTCGGTGATACAAAACATCCTTTACAGTCACCCATTGGTAAAAGTCTGCAGGTGTCATATCAGCAAAATATCGTACTACAGTAAAGTGGTATCATAACAGGATAAAACCACAAAAACAAGTTTTTCCTTTCCAAAAGTGTGTATACATTTTTTGGCAGACTCTATATATTTATTAGGGACCGCCATAAAAACTCAATATCTAAGGTTTAAAATGAATTTTTACAAATGAAAAATTTTTATTTTAGTTTTAATTTCAAGCTAATAGATTAATTTTAATATTTCCAATAAACAAAATACTTTGCTGGATTTCAATAAGTAATTTATATTCACTGGAAGAAGAAGTTTTTTTGTTTGTTTTTTTTTGCTAAAATAGCTGCTTAGCATCCTTTTTTAGTTGTCTTTCATCACAATGTAATTCTCCTTATTAAAAATCTTCCAAAAATAAAATACATTTCTGAAACTTTATTTGAGGAATATTAGCCAATTTAAAGTATAATTAATCCGATTTGAAACAAATATTATTTATTTAAAGTTTAAAATATCACAGAAATGCATTTTTTAACCTAACAGTAGCCATGTTGTGGTGTGTTGACAACCTGATAACAAATCCAATGTTGTTCTACAGAAACTTTATCTGTAAAACAGAATTTTCAAAAATGACATGAGCCCCTTTCATATATAATTTTTAACTACGCAGTAATCTTAAAAATTTACAAAAATATTCTCTGTAATCTCATGTTTTATTGAATTTTAGAAATTTTGGCTTTAAATTTATGAGTCATCGCTCTTATTTTCTGATAATGTCATGTATGAATATCCATATCTACAAAAATTGGCACATTTATGCACATAGAAAAAAAATTCAAAATTATTATAAAAATATTAGTGTTTAATGATTTGTATTAAGCTTTTCCATTTATGATTAGTAAATGTAGTTTTCACTACATAATATTGTCTAAAAGGTTGAAATTAATATAGAATTTGAAAAGATTTAAAACTTTAAAAATTGAAAACAATTCTTCTAAAAATTCATTATTCATAAAAAAAAATTCTCTTAAGAAAATAGTGTCCTTAATATATATTATTTATAAAAACAAATGCTTTTCAAATTAAATAATGTCATATTTTTATTGCATTTTTTATTTTATAGATTCAGAGCATATTTTCGGTAAATAGTGTATCGGTTTGACAAAGAACAAATTGATGATTTAAATTCTCCAAGGATTTCGACTTTCAATTAATATAAATATGAAGAGGTTGAAATTTTCATTTATTGAAAGTTCATAAAAAAAAATGTAGCCAGGGACAAAGGTGAGGGAGAGAAAAAGAGTACAGATGAATTTGGCTAGATTGAAAAAATTTAAAAAATATTTTTTCAAGAAAAAAAAAAAAAAAAAAAAAAAATTTTATATATATTTATTTTATTTTATTTTTTTTTTCCTTATACGAGAGAGATTTTAGGGTCAGGTCATGCTTAGGTCTACTACTGGTAACATAACCAGTGCAATCTGCCATATGGGTAGGTGACTGTCATCTAAACAAATCCCCCCTCTAGCTTTTCTGCTGATATGGAGGGTGGCATGTTACTCCACAGAACAAAAAGCAAGGCCTGTCAAAGGGTGAGCGATAGGTGCCAAAGGCCAACATTATATATTTATATGGACCCAACAACCTAATCAAATACTGAACAAGAAGGACAGAAAAAAAAAGACTTAAAGGCAACCACCTACCTGCTTAATAAAGTAAAGTGCTCAATACCTAGATTACCTAGACGGAATTGTAACCCGAGTTTCACACTCACTCCATCTTCAGACAACATTATATAAGACTCAAACCTTGAATGCCAACCATCCTAAGGATGGTGTCTTGATAAAAACACGTGATGTAATTGGACTGCTATGAGTGTCTGAGCTGCGCATCAGGAAATGCATCTGAACATGTAAAACCTTGCCTCAAAAACTCGAGTTTCAGTATTGACACTATTTACATCATTCGGATTGTTGTCCACATCTTTACTGGCATATTTATGACATTTCAACTGTTGTATACTCCGGCCTTCTATAATGGAAAAAACATTGTGAATATGGCAATAAAGATGAGGACAATAGTCCGAACAATGTAAATAGTGTAAATAGTTGCAATACCTCATCTCACTAATACAGATAAATGTTGAAATGTCAGTATGTTAACAGGTATACATGGAGAGGTAAACTGATAACCTCTGTCAGGCAGGACCCACCTTGCTTTGTGCAAGATTAATGCCGGTCCTGCTTCAACAAATAAAACATGGCTATGATGATGACTATATATATATATATATATATATATATATATATATATATATATATATATATATATATATATATATATAGAGAGAGAGAGAGAGAGAGAGAGAGAGACGGTGCGATGGATAAATTGCCGCCTAAATTATGCAAAAATGAAAATAACTCTGACATCTCATTTTAACAGATATATTTACCAAAACGGCACAAAAATATCTTGAAATACTAAAGAGTAAATTTATTCAATAAATTTGCCATTGGTTTCAACTATGACCACCAGACAACGTTGGAATCTCCTGCAACTCTTCTGGATTGTCTCCTTGTTTAAGTTAGTCAATGCTGCCATAATCCTTGCTTTCAGTTCATTTTTGGTGTTACAAGGAGTTCGGTTGGTTTCTCGCTCAACTGCGACCCACACATAATAATCAAAGGGATTGCAGTCTATGGAGTTAGATGACCATATATGTAAGGGGTGATGTGATCACAGAATTTGTCTGACAACCATGACTGGGTTCTCCTGCTTATGTGGCATGGTGCAGAGTCCTGTTGACAGACATAGGGATTTCCAGCAGTCACCCTCTTGATCCAGGGCAGCATTACCTCCTCAAGGCACTTGATGTAGGCCTCCGTGTTAAGTCCGAGATGCTCACCAACAAATTCAGTAGATTTTTCTTATCAGCACGAGCAGAGTGAGTTTTCTGAGCTGCTATACCGTCATAGTCAACATTAGACTCCTCCAACTCTTTCCAAATCCTCTGCAATGTCCTCAGATTGACACCCAAACACATTGAAATGTTCGTATCAGGGATAATGGCGTGAATGACAAGCAGTACAACATGCCATTTCCAAATTTCTGGTGGAATGAATTGCAGCATGGTGCTCTTTTTCTCACAGATGGTGCCCAACTATACTGTGCAGTTGATAAAATCAAAAATGTTGAAACAACATGTAAGCACATAATTAAAAATATAAAATGGTGACAATTTACCTATTGTACCCTATATATATATATATATATATATATATATATATATATATATATATATATATATAAATATGGTGACAATTAACCTATTGTACCCTATATATATATATATATATATATATATATGCTGACAACTAACCTATTGTACCCTATATATATATATACACACACTTCATTGAATAATATAGACATATTGTGTCTACTTATTTTTATACTGATCCTTTCCTGTTCTCTAATCAGTTTCTTTATAATAAAATGAAATTCATCAAAGAAGGCTCCGTAGTTTTTGTTAACCCAAGTACTTTCAATCTTTTGCAACATCATCTTCTGGAGTAAATTGCAAAGACCAACTTATTGTAAGTGCAATAAAATCTGCATTCTGTGGTGTTGGGGATTTTTAAAACATGCATAAACGCACTCTGTAATTATGTAAAAGTTTTAAATTTATCTGTTGTATCTATGGAATTTTTTGCAAAACAAACATTTCAATATAAGGGAGCTGTACAGAAATTGGTTGAAATATTAAATGTTATGCATTTTTATATGTTCTTGCTATATTCATAATAAATTTTGTTGATTGTTGTTTGGTTGCTTTCAATATAGAGGGCCTTCAGAATTTGAAGTTTTTGTTTATTATTTTCATGGTCTGTTGGTGTTGTCAACAAGTATTTTCCTGTATTATAAAAGTGGACAGGAATGTGTTTTTAGATGTTGTGCAATAGAACTTGTTTGTTTTCTTTTACAGCATATTAACTTCAATGAGTTATTTAATGCCAACACAATTTTTATTGCTGATAATATTTTTCTTTTTCACAAATGTATTGCTGATAATTTTTTTAAAAAAAATGAATTGTTGGTATTAAAACCTATTTTTACACTTTCATAGTGTTTAGACCCCAGTTTGGAGGTTAACTATTTGCCTAATAGCTGGCACCCTGACAGGTGCTACCACCCTGGATCAGGGTGGACCTGGGAACAACAGCAATTAAAAGGTGGTTCCATGCTCCTCAAAACCTCCTGATCAGAGGCCTTGCTGCTGGATGTAGTTTATCGTTATACCCAGGATGCAATAGAATTTATATACAACAAATGAAGTGTAAAATGTCTTGATGATATTGTGGCCATCAAAGCAACAAATGTACTTACTTTTTGTCAGAGATATAATCTCTCAAAAGAGATTTAAACATATATATATATAGGAGGCACGGTGGAGTAATGGATAACGGCTTGGATTGAGGAATCGGAGAGCCGAGTTCGAATTCCAGTCGAATCCATTACATTCACTTACGTGCTAACACCCTTGGGAAAGGTGTGAATCTTCTTCTTCTCCCTCCAACTATGGGTAAATAGCAGGACAGACTGGGTTCTATAGCATTGGACGGCAACTGGTCTAGGAGAAGGACAACTCTGAATTCAAAACCTGCGGAGGGTCGTTTGGGGACCTTGTGGCATTCGTTGCACCAGGTCCCTGTATTCGTCCCTCCAAAAAGTGTGGATGGCCCTACACAAAGCCTTCACCACTATAATCAAATCTTGTGTGGGTGTCGGGCTTTCAGTTTCTGGGAACTGATCTGTCTGGCCCTCATACGTCGAGGTTCGACGGGAGAGTCCATCATCATATATATACAGTGTAACCCGGATATAAGATACCCTGATATAAGAGAAACCCGGATATAGGAGAGATTTTCTCTGGTCCCAAATTAGAGCCTGTGTTAATGTATATATAATAGACCAAACCCGGATATAAGAGAAACCCGGATATAAGATACTTCTTCTCCGGTCCCGCCAACTCTCTTATATCCGGGTTACACTGTATTAACGATTGATGTTATATTCAGCACCTCTACTCTGGAGTTTTGTAGATGAACCTTCGTGTAATTATTTGGTCGACTTGTCAGGAGATATCAGATAATGTCTGTTAATTTTCTTCTTTTCGTTATTTTTATATTAAGTTTAAAAAAAAGATAAGTTATTCACTTTTTTTCATTGGCGTTAGGTTGAGTTTTCTTCTTCACGCGTGTACATGCTTACACGTGTGTGTGTGTGTGTGTGTGTGTGTGTGTGCCCGTATGTGTACATATGGAGGAGAGAGAGAGAAAGTGGTAAACACACAGATACAGATATACTTGTGTATTTTAAGACATTTTTTATGTTTATACGTTCATTTTATAGATACAAATATTTAAGTAAATGCTCTGTTTATAATAAACAGTATTAACGACATTTACTGGCCTGAATGTCCAAGAAATCTTTGTAGAAAATATGCATCCTCCAACAGGAATCGATCCTGTATCCTATATGGAACCGTCGTATTTTCATAGGATACAGGTTCGATTCCTGTCGGAGAACACATATTTTCTATGAAAATTTCGCAGACATTCAGGCCGGTAAATGTTAATACTGTTTATTATAAACAGAGCATTTACTTAAATATTTGTATCTATAAAAAGAATGTATAAACATAAAAATGTCTTAAAATAATTGTCGGACTTTGTCCACTTCATACTTGTGTATGTTTATTATATTATTGCCAATATATGAATATTTATAGATTTTAGAAGTATACAAATGTGTGATTCACATTAAGATAATTCTTAATCCGTGAACTTTTACAATGAGCTGTGAAGGCAAGAAACTTGTTTAAGGTTTGCATAAATGACAGTCCAATTTCTAACATGGTCATCTGACGTGTACTTTCACAAGTAAAACGATCACACCCTTCAGCAAAATACAGACACAAATGGCAAAATCTATATCATTTCTTCCATAGTAGTAATTACCTTATTCAAAGTCATATTTGTCAACATTCTACAGCACAACAGGAAGATATCTTTTACATTCTATCATATAGCTTTTAAATTCTTTAAATAGCTTAACGAGCCTCGTCTGACAAAAAAAAACATTATTTTAATAATCACAGGACATTTTCTAATATACTTTACCAATTATTATCACTTGGAATGTACTAATTCGAGGCTATAAAATTCAACATTGAAATAGTTTCTTTTAAATTGTGTCAATTGCATCTAAAATCACCGGCATTTCAGTCACATTTCATATTTATAAATATGCTGTCAAAATAAACCGAAATATGTAAACAGTTCATACTTTATGTTAATCTCATTGTTAAATGTTGACTTGACAAAATAAAATTGTCCAATAAAAGTTAATGACGATCATGGAAGCCATTTTGTAACAGAGAAGACCAGATAATGTTTATGATATAAAAAAAAGACTAAAGAAAAATAGTAAGCCTTGTAGCAAAGTAAATATAATATTTGATATTTTAAATGACAATTGTTTGTAACTTCAGTGTAGATACATTCAGTTTTAGCTACCGAGAAAAACTCCACCCAGAAAAATTGGAGAAAGTTTAGTATTAAATAACAACTTGGAAAAAATCTTCATATTTACATTTAATACAATACAGGCTTCATTGATTTAATAGAATAATCCATTAAATTAGAATTCTATAAATTACACATATAATAGCCCTATTCTATCAGTAATGCTAGCCTTCATTCCTGACCACTGACAATCCCAATTTTTTTTTGATTTTCAACAAATACCACAAATTCCGTACAGAAACCTTCTCAAACCAATTTTCAGTAAAAAATTACCAAATTCAATAATCATCCATCATTTTTTCCTCTCCAATTCGAAAAAGTTATTCAAACCTAGGGGTGAGGAGAATTAAAAGAATATAAGTTCAGCTACAGCCGGTGCTAAAATTATAACATTAATTACCATTTCATCTCAATGCATAATTTGCTGCGTCATTCTATTGAATCATCAAATGAAATGGAAGACTTAATGCATTTAAATAAATCCTACCTGTGATATCATGGCTTGCATCTAGTTTTATAACAAGGTTAGAAACTTGCCAAATGCTTTTTTTCTATTTTTTTTATTATTTCCGTTTTGGGACAATACTTGTTTGTTGTATGTTGATTTGTTTTCTACAGTTTATCAACCCTTTGCAGGTTATTTAAAGCCAGAAAATATTTTAAATTATAAGATTTTTTTTTTTTTTAGATAATAATGGTTTAGTTCGTACAAGTCTTACTAATTAACCAATAGCTTGATGGAGAAGATGTGAATTCATACCTAATCAGAATTTGATAAACAAACAAGAAATTATAATGCAGATATAAAATGGGGGATCGATTCTAAATTACAATCCATATATAAACTGATCCCTCACTTTATGCACATGGTAGTTTCTATACATTTATATTTCAGAGATGGTAAATAAATATAAGACATGCCTGTGTAGCTAATCAGGATTTGATTGATTTATTCATTTTCCATGGCCTATCAACCCTTTGCAGGTTATTTAAAGTCAGAAGATAGTAAGATTTTTTTTTCTGATAACAATTTAGTGATAAAAGTCATATTAATTAACCCATAGCTGGTGGAAGAAGAGGTGAATTCATACCTTTCCCAAGGGTATTTTGCATGTTAGTGAATATAACAAACCTGAATTGGAACTCAGTTGCTTGATTTTCAATTTCACGCTGTTTTCTATTACACCACCCACACCCCCAAGCTTACAGCACCTGGTATTCCCAAGTGGTCACCTATCTAGATACTGATCAGCCTCTATGTTGCTTAATTTCAGTGATCATCCAAGAACCAGTGTTTCAACCGGATATCTCCAAATCTATGATGAAATCAATATTGAATATTTTAATATAATTTTTAACTTATGATTATTAATTATGAAAAAGCCTCATATATAATATTAAAATGACACTTTTTTTTCATCGAAATGCTAGTAAAATCTATTCTGGGTACATGCAAGTATCAACAACAACAGACTGCTTGATGCTATAAAAACAAGAACAAAAAGAAAAACTGCTCTGATAGAACGTGACAGATGTTAGACCAGAATTACAGCTGAAACTATTCAGGACTAGATTTCTATTCTAGATTATAAGCAACTTGTTTTAAGATAGTTCCAGATCAAGCATTGGTAGGTTTTCTGTTTAGAAACAAGCAGTTCAGATACCAGTACATGTATGAGGTCAGCGATTATATCAATTCTATTTATGCTAAGAGTAATCATGATAATATTGTTAGCTAGGGAATTGAATAGGGTGAAAAAAAAAAAAAAAAATCATTAAAAAATACTTTTTTCTTCCTCTCTATCTCTCTCATATATATATATATATATATATATATATATATATATATATATATATATGTATGTGTGTGCGTGTACACACACATTATATATATATATATATATATATATATATATATATATATATATATATATATACACTCACACACACAAATATAATTTGCATAATTTAGAATTTTTAGTTCAAAATATTATGGTTGGTGATAGCAGTCTAAAACAGAAAAAAAATATTTAATAGGAAAGGGAGATAATTAAAATACGAAAAGTCAAAATTGCAAAAAAGAAGGGAATGAAGGAAGAAATAAGCTTCATAAGGTGACTATTTTTTTAATAAAAAAAAATGTTTTCTTCAAATTCCTGACAGATTTCATTTTAAATTTATGACAACATAATATTTCTGAGTTCATATGAAATAAATATGAAAGCAGAATGATCAGGAAATTTAATATAAAACGTAGAAAATACCAGGCTTCAATAAACAACTCTCATATTACAAGCCATTTTCATAACAATGCAAAGTAGAAAAACTTAAAGATGAATAAAAAGGAAGTGTTCAGTTATACTGTCAGTTTGTTTTAACTTGCTCAGAAGAGAAGTTTTCTATTTTTAATATCTAAGTTTACAGGTGATTTTAATTTCATTATTATTTTAATTTTAGTCAACATTAACGAGCTCGTTCATTCTGCCAAAAGTTTCAAATATGGTGTTTGTATTTGAAGCAAGATGAAGATAAGATAAGCCCAAGCTTCAAAGCAAAACAGTATCAATCTCAAGTGTAAAATTTTGAAAGCAAAAAAAAAATAAATAGAATAAAATGTAAAACCAATTAAAATAAACAATGAATTTGTGAAAGTGAAAGTGAAAGTAAAAATCACGCAAAAAACAAACAAAAAATAAAAGTAAAGAGAGAGAGAGAGAGAGAAGGGAGGAGGAAAAGAATTCTTAAACCTACCATCTTCATTTGGGGTAAGGACAGGTGGCATTTCCACTTGTACATCACTGAGCTCCCGCAGGCACAGCCAGTCACCATCAACAGATACCCGAAAATTACACAGGTAAATGGTCTCCTGAGCCATTATCCCTGCACTGCCCCCTCCAGCAGTGCCCCCTCCGCCATCAGAAACATCACTAGCTCCGGCACCATGGCTGCTGTCGACACAGCAGGCCGGGCCATACGTCGCCTGGATCGAAGAAATGGCTGCAGATGCCAGTGCTTCTGTTTTGCAAAACAATTTGATAAAAGCTAAAGAATCTCACTCCAAAGAAGAGAGATATGGATGGGGGATATATATAGATATATATATATATATCTATATATATATATATCTATATATATCTATGGGTGGAACTCTACTCCAGATGTTGAGTTCATTAAAGAAAGCCTTTCTAAGTCGGATTAGGGATTTGTTTTGATTTTTTTTTTTAAGGATTAAAACTCACTGGAGGTGCAGAAAAAGCTCAACTTGACCCTGCAGTTATAGCAAAATGTAAGATGACGTCTTATCTACCCGATCGGCTGGCTGCCCGTACAATCCGACATCACAACAGGCTTCTGAAAATCTACAGCCTATATTGCTTGTTCAATTACTGATACTGCTGCTGCTACTCTGGCGACTGTTGCTGACAAGGCTACTGTTGCTGCAACAGAATAAGATGAAGATGATGTTGTGAAGCTGATAGCAGCAGCAGCAGCTCTTGATGTCATTCTAGCTGCTGCTGCTGCTGCAGAGAATGATGATGAGGAAAGCAGGTTAGACTGATGAGCACTGCTTGCTCAATGCAGCCTGCTATTATTGTATTGTGTCCAATGACACAAAAACAATATATTCACAACTAGAATATCAATATTAGTTTTTGAGCAAATCTACCTTGAACGGCGTTACTAAGATCTAAAAAAAAAAAAGAAAAAAAAAAAAAGAAATGTCTAATTTCCTTTCTTTATGAAATATGGAAGGTTAAAAAAGGTAGGGAAAGTAAAAAAAAGATATTTGTTTTAATTTTGTTGAATTTGTTTTACCCCTATTCACTTTAGGCATTTGATTTTTTATTTTGTTTGTTTGTTCCTTTAATTGCAAGTCACAAACTAGTGTGTATATATATATATATATATATATATATATATATATATATATATATATTACTATTTTCATTTAACAGCAATACGAGAAAGAAATCTTGAAAAACATCAACATAAATTTTTAAAACGCTATATCATTTACACAAATTTTTCATCTTAAACTGACGACTGTTGTAAACTTTCTTTCTCATTCTCTTGCTTGCTCTTTCTCTCATGTTTGTTCTCTCTATTATATATATATATATATATATATATATATATATATATCCACCCTACTTGTTCTCTTTCCGTATCATTCTTTTGCTCACTCGTACTCTTCTGCTCTTTCACTAGCACCCAGTTTTTTTTCATTTGCACTCTTACACACTCTTTCCCACTCACTCTCTCTCTCTCTCCCATTCTTTAGCTCACTCTCTTCCTTTCTCTCAAACCTAGTTTTCTCTCATTTGCTATCTTACTCCCTTTCTTTTTCACTTGTTACTCCTGTCCACTCTCTTTTATGCTTGCTCTCACTTTCTCCTGATAGTTCTCTCTTATGCACTCTCTCTCTCCCACAGTCACTTTTCCCCCCACCCACACATTCTCTCTCTCTTTCTCTCTCAAGAGTGACTGTTTCCCTTCCCCTGACAAAGCATTATGAGAGAGTATGTTCAAGATGATAATTGAGGAGCAGGAAGAGGAAGAAGAGATGTACATTAATAATGTTGATGAGGAAAGCAGAAGGAGGTGAAGAGGCAAAAATGGCTAAAAGTATTCCACTTGGCTATGTCCATGGGAATCGGAAGTGTGTCCATCTCTCTTGTAACCACACATACAGATTTAGCACATGTTTCTTGAAGCTGATTCAGATCTATTTTCTCTGAGTGGGCAGCTACAGTGGAGGCAAATGTGCATATCTGTTATCTGCTTAATGGCTGAGAGAGTTGCAGATTCTGCCACCCACCAGCAGACATCAGAAAACAATGAAGACTGCTTTTGAAAATAGATGGGCCATTCTCACTGAGAATATTGGTGCAATACAATCTTCTGACCAAAATTCTGGTTCAGTGGTCTTGTGCCAAACTAAGCTATGTTTGCGTGGGTGTGTGCACATTATATTATATATATATATATATATATTATATATATATATAAAAACAAAATAAATAGAATAACATATGTATTTTTTTTCCTCAGTAATTTTATAATTTTAAACTTAATATAGATTAAATTCAAATTTTAAAATGGGTAATTTTTAATTTTTAATTTCAAATTTTATGGTATAATTTAATATTTATTAGTTAGAATGAATTCTATTTTAACCCTAACATTAAAGCATTAAATAATTATTATAACCTTAGTTCGTTGTCAAGTTTTTTGAATCCTCGTATACTTGTATTTTGATTGGTCATTCCAGCTTATGTAACAGCATCTCCCTCAGTCAAGGGTGTTTGATTGATTTGAACCTTTTAAAACCCTTTATTCTACATTCAACATCATCACTTGATAAGACACCAGAAGTGTTGAAACAAAATGGCTATTTTTGTAGTGATTTTATAACATATTTATGTAATAATTTTCAAATAAATAATTATATATATGGCCTGATGACTGCATCTAGAAAAGAAAGAATATCAAATAATTGTCAGACTTAATCCATTTTATTATATGTTGTCATTGTTTACGTTAAGATATGCTTCGTGTGCAGAAATGCTCAATCGAGAAAATCATCAAAGATTGTGTGTTTTAAACAGTAATTTGGACTTTGCTAACCAAACACTTCTCTGTAGCTAATTAGTATAGCACATCAGATCAAATGACGTTTCCCGTATAGGAATACAGGCTCGATTCTTGTCGGAGAACGCATATTTTCTACAAAATTTCTTGAACATTCAGGCCAGTAAATGTAATTAATACAGTTTAATTAAGATCAGAGTATTTACTTTAATTGTATATTTAAAAAGAATATATAATTCCAAATATATATTACAGTTATGCAATATTTATATTTTTCTGTTTAGTTTTTAAAGCTTTGGAAAACATGTCATCTCTCGAGTTTTGAACAGTGAAATAAAGTCATTGCAAACATTATATATATTACACACACACTATTTACATTGTTCGCACCGTTGTCCTCATCATTATTGTCATATTCACAATGGTTCGGCCATTGTATGCTCAGACCTTCTTCAGGTGATATACATTTTGAAATTCTAAATAAGAATATGATACAAACATTTTATATATTTGAAGAACGTTAAGCAAATTAATGAAATAAAATTTTTTTATACATATTGTTTTTTGTTTTTTTTGCTTTCTTTAATCAATTTACCCCAAGCAAGGCGAAGATGCCACTAAGACACAAGGGGCTACTGGGAGTGAAAGAGAATGAAAAAAAAAAAAAAAAAAAAAAACTTTAAATACTGAATCCTAAACAAACCTCTAAAGACCAGAGAGGAGTGTAAACCTGTCAATAGGCAAACTTATCTACTACTAAATAATTAACATTTACATTAAACATAAAATAACTTTATTCTATCAGTAAGATTTGTTTTAATCAATTCAACCCAAGCAAGGCAATAAAGCCACTAAGGCACAAGGGGCTACTAGGAGTGAAAGAGAATAAAAAAGACTTTAGAAGGAACCTGAAACCTAATCCTGAACAGGAAATAAGGGATAAACCTTTACTACTGTTTAAAAAAAAAAAAAAAAAATGGGGAGGACTGTGAACCAGATGATAGGTGAACATATCTACTCCAACTGAGAAAAAAGATAAATAGTAAACAAAATTTTAATTTAGGTGGAAACATTAGAAGTATAGACTTTAGACATCAGAAGGAACCAGAAACCAAATCCTAAACAGGAAAACAGATGAACCTCTACTCTTGTTCAAAAGATGGGCTTGGGGTAGGAGTGTCACACAGACAATAGGTGAACCTATCTACTTCTCATTATTGCCTGATATGGTGGACTCTCCCATCGTATTCAACGTATGAGGGTCAAGCAGCTCAGTTCCTAGGAACCAACAGCCCAGACACCAGCACATATGATCTGATTATAGCGGTGAAGGCTTTGTGCAGAACCGATCACACTTTTTGAAGGGCCGAATACAGAGAATTGGTGCACTACATGCCACAAGGTCCCCAAACAACCTTCCACAAGTTTTGAATTCAGAGTTGTCCTTCTCCTAAACCAGTTGCCATCCAAGGCTATAGAACCCAGTCTGTCCTGCTAATTACCCATAGCTGGAGGGAGAAGAAGAGGATTCATACCTTTCCCAAGGGTATTAGCACGTAAGTGAATGTAATGGATTCGACTGGAATTCGAACTCAGCTCTCTGAGCTCTCAGTCTGAACAGCTACCCACTACTCCACTGTGCCTCCTTTTATATAATAAAATATAGAACAAATAGGAAATGTATATTAATCTATCATGTTTCACTTTTATTACAGCTTCATCAGAAATTGAGAGATTTTTATTTTTTTCTCTCAATCTTTGATGAAGCTTTAATAAAAGTGAAACATGTTAGATTAATATGTTTCCTATTTGATCTTTATTTTATCATCCTATTGCATTCTGATCTGCATTTGATCTTTAACTTATATATATATATAGCACTGTTGAATGATAAGTTAATTCTATAAACAACAGCCACCTGCGTTAATGCAAAGCTCTTCAGTAAAATGAATAGAGCACTCCAGCTGACTGGCATTTGTTTACATTCGTAAAAACAATACGCTAGATTTAGCTGTTTCACTCTGTCGAATGAAGATAGCTCAGTGGTAGAAACTCTGACTGATACCAAATCGCTTGGGTTTCGATCCTGGATGGATGCATTCGGATGTCTAGTTGCACTGAAAAGATGTGATACAGCGAAACAGTACTGTCTGCAAATGACATTATATATATATATATATATATATATATATATATATTAATGCATGTTTCATTAAATAATATAGACAAGTTTTGTCTATTTATTTTAAGTAAGTTCCTTTCATATTGTCTGATAAGCTTAATCACATTATCGTTGAAAGACGAAAGGAAAACACCATATTGATACATGTTTAAATCCAATCTAAGCTTTCGGCTTACATAAGCCATCATCAAAGATGACAATTTCAATAAATCAAACAACACACAGACGAAACTACAATGATAGTCCGCCCTTGCTGCTTGAAAAATTTCAAAGTAACAACAAACTCATATATACGAGACGCAGAAGCCAACATAAATATTATTTAATCCATTAATATTTAATATTTATGTTGTTCACACCACAAACTCGCTTTCATGGCACTTAACTCTACATTTAAATGATAACTCTAACATTTTTAGACATTTAAAACAACATGCCTGCCCTCGTACTCAATTCCAGAAAATCCTTGTTGACAACACTTATACTTAAACATTAAAACAATAAACAAAAACTAAAAATTCTTGAAGCTATATACATAAAACAGTTGAAACCTAACCTGAACAAAATAAACTATGAAATCTCCACAAATATTCTTAAATGCCTATAATTAGTAACAGAAGTCATTGGTTTATACCAATGGCTTCCCATACTTAATACTTCTCGTTTTCACTCTCGTGTGGTCATGTGTGACGTCACGGCGCAATTTTCACTTCCGTGTCTCGTATATACGAGTTTGTCGTTACTTTGAACTTATTCAAGCAGCAAGGGCGGACTATCATTGTAGTTTCGTCTGTGTGTTGTTTGATTTATTGAAATTGTCATCTTTGATAATGTGAGCTGAAAGCTTAGATTGGATTGAAACATGTATCAATATGGTGTTTTCCTTTCGTCTTTCAACGATAATGTGATTAAGCTTATCAGACAATATGAAAGGAACTTAAAATAAATAGACAAAACTTGTCTATATTATTTAATGAAACATGCATTAATGAAAAATTTCTGCTGAAACATATATATATATATATATATATACAATATTAGTGGTGAAGATACACATACATATGCAATTATATATGCACATACACATATGTGTATAAAAATAATTCCAAGAGGATATGATCCAGGTAGAACTCGATGTCCAGGACAGAGTAAGGATATAATAAAAAGACTTAAACACTAATATTCCATGGTCATAATTTATTCCATTGGAATCGTAAAAACGACCCAATTCATCAGACCTACAGATTCAAAATGAAAACGGAAAAACGACTCCGGGAGAAATTGGTGAGAGTATGTGTGATAGTGTGGGGTGGTGAGAGTATGTGTGATAGTGTGGGGAGGTGAGAGTATGTGTGATCACCAATTTCTCCCGGAGTCGTTTTTCCGTTTTCATTTTGAATCTGTAGGTCTGATGAATTGGGTCGTTTTTACGATTCCAATGGAATAAATTATGACCATGGAATATTAGTGTTTAAGTCTTTTTATTATATATATATATATATATACTTTAAATATTAGGAGATCAGTTGATTCCGCTACCCTGGGTTTCAACCTTATGGTTTCCTCAGGCAAATTTTATCAATTGACCTCCCAATGCTTTATGCAAAAAAAACAATGAACACTATATTATTTTTAAAAATAAACAAACAAACGCATGGTGAAGATCGTACAATCAAAGGCCGCCAACCA
Organism: Acanthosepion esculentum; assembly: GCA_964036315.1. Classification (NCBI taxonomy): domain Eukaryota; kingdom Metazoa; phylum Mollusca; class Cephalopoda; order Sepiida; family Sepiidae; genus Acanthosepion; species Acanthosepion esculentum. The sequence continues at coordinate 88,336 of CAXIWW010000312.1, forward strand.
AGCTGGTAAGTCCTAGGAACTCTACCAAACTAGCTAACTATGTTAACCATAAAATAAAACATTCCTAGTGGTCAAGTTGGTTTAAAACACATCAGATTTTACGACAGTTTCTCCTGCTATGGAGAATGCAGGTTTGAATCCTACCAAAGGGTGTATGTTTTCTTGAATAATAGTTGCAGAAAATTCCAAAATCATCAGGAGGTCATGGTTGAAGCCAATGGCGATTTTATTGAATAAATTTACTCATTAGTATTTAGAGATATTTTTGTATAATTTTGGTAAATATATCTGTTAAAATGAGATATCCGTGTTATTTTCATTTTTTGCATAATTAAGATGACAATTTATCCATCGCACCCTTCACACACACACACACACACACACACACACACACACACACACACATAGCTGGCCACCCGTATTCGTGGATACTCATCATTTAGGGTGACTAGCCAATCCCTATTGCAGATGCTTATTCAGGCACATTTGTGTTTATTCAAAATCCCACCTGTGGTTTATACTGCAACTATGCTGAGCAGACCTTAGTTACAGTTTCTGGGAGAGAGTGTGTTATCTAGCTTGAGCAACAATCTGAACAAGGCCAGCACACTCAACCCCTTGGTCTTGATGACATATGACTTTGTGCTAGCACACCTATCGACGTCCCCAAGTGTTCCATCTACCCAAATTCACTAACAAGGCTTTGGTCAACCAGTGGTATGGTTTTCAGGCACTTTCCACCGATAATGTCAGGAAGTCTCTTTACTGACAAATCAACAGCGGTGAGATTCGAACCCAGGTTTCATGGTCAAAAGGCAAATACACATATACTGTGTCTCAAAAGTTACAATTTATTTCAGTGAAATCCAATCTTTTTCAAAAAATTGCCACATTGTTATAAAGATGTACATCATTCGTACAGATTTTGGCTTTTACAAAATGTTAACATGTTTACAGATCGTGACATCTGTCAGAAAGATGAAATTTAAATTTTTATTATTGCATTATTCCAAAATTTTAACACATCAACAGATAGCTATTAATGTCAACAACTGAGCACAAATAGATATTAATTAAAAAAAATTAGTAATTAATGCATAACTTTAAATTTATTAATTAATAAAAGCAGAGGAGTCAGAATCGATTTTGTATCCGAATTTTCTTAAGAATCTTTTTGTAATTCTTAAGTTTGCTTTAAAATCTTCTTCATCATTTTTGTCGTGTAGGGATGAAGTGTCATTGCCGACTCTGGAGTTTGAACACAGATCACCAACAAGCACACACAGGTGATTCCATTTCTAATAAACTAGACCACGCGATCGTAAAGGAAAGGTATATATGGGAATTAGTGTGGCATCTAAGTGATCGCAATTCACTATACTATCCTCTATAGTGATCACTCTTCAGATTACTATTCGGTGGTTACTGTGCAAACAAGTATTACTAGTGCGAGTACTATTCGAAGGAGTTACTACTAGTATCTGCAATTCCAAAGTCTCAACATCAATAAGAATTACGAAAGTAATAACGAGCATTCGTCGACATCACAAAAGTCACAATGAGTACGTATCTGACATCACAAAAATTTTCATCAAAATTAAGATAGCTAGGACTTAGAAGAAAAAACATAACATCCTTCACAACAGTCCTTGTTTCTGATAATCTATCTCTAACAAAAGAGCATATTTCAAATATATCATCATGCGATATTATTCCTTTTATATCAGACCTTTTCCACGGGATGCTAACAAATATTAAAAATTAAAAAAATAACCATAAATACATAAAAAAATGCGTATATACCTCTTTGTGCTATGTTATAATGCTTATTACCTAATAATACCGAATAAATTTTTTTTAAACATTAAAGTATATTTAATCACATCTCCCTAATAGCTGCCACGATCATTTTTCTTTTATAGACCCAGTTAATTGACAATTAACATAGACAAACACGTTTGTCATAACATAGTAATGAAAAAGTGAGAAATTCTAAGCATTTATACAAATTTGAAAGGAAGTTTCGTAAGAAAAAAACCAACAGACAAGGTTATTTGTGAGTTGTTAATAAAATTTCAGAAAGCTGGATCTTTTCATAATTCCAATTACTTCTCAAATATATAGTAATTGTTGAGGAGGCACCCTGTACATAAGTAAGCATGAAAGTAATTAAGTCCCAATTTTCAATTTCAGATTGATATTTAGTATTTGTTCAGTAATTATAGCAATTTGCAGTGTCAAGAGATTATTTGCAAGAACTAGAATTTAGTATTATGGCTCGTAAAAAAGAACAATGAATGAAAAGAACTATATAATCAAAGAAATTAGCAAAGGAAAGTCTTCGCTTCAAATTTCTAAGTATTTGAAAAGGGATCATCGAACAATCAAGAAAATTTGTCAAATGGGAATTCAACCAAGGAAAAAAAGTCTCAGTCTGAATTCAGGAATTTAACAAAGCGAGATCTATCACATATGCAAAGAGAATTAATAAGAAACCGAAATGCGCCAAGTGCGTTCATATTTGAGGCCGCTGGAGCTCCTATGGTGACAAGGGAAACAAGGTGTAAAGCATTAAGGAAGTTTGCTGATGTAAAAAATCAAATAAAGAAACCCATTTTAACAAAAAACATAAGTAAAGATTGCGGTGGGCAAAAAAATACATGAAAACTGATTTCAGTAAAGTGCTTTTTACAGACGAATCAAGGATGGGCCCGATGGATGGGTTTGCAAGCAACATGACTCAAGAAAATTTTTTTTAAAGGCCAACAAGGCGGCGGTGGAATTATGATATGGGCTGGGATTATTGGTAATGAGCTTGTGGGTCCATTTAAACTGAAAGACAGGGTTAAAATGAATTCTAAAAGTTACTGCGATTTTCTAGAGCAATATTTCTTTGAATGGCTTGATAACCAGTCTTTAGCCAAGCGTAGATCTATGATCTTTATGCAAGACAACGCACCAAGTCATGCATCAAAGTTTACTAAATCCTGGTTGAAAGAAAAGGGATTTGTTGAAGATTCTCTTATGGACTGGCCTTCAAATAGCTGTGACTTGAATCCCATTGAGAACCTGTGGAGCATCCTCAAGAGAGATATTTATTCTAATGGAAGGCAATTCAACAACAAGTGTGACCTCTGGGAGGCAGTTAAAGTTGCTGCAAACAACATACCAGCCGCTAAAATTGCAAATCTAACATCAGATGTTGACAATAGGCTGCTAAGAGTTGTGGAAAAGAAAGGAGCATTTGTGCAATAAATTTTAGGAGGTTCTTATTTTTTATTAATATATCTTTTATTTTTAAAATAAAATGTTTTTTTTTATGTTTTTCCTTTAAGAAATTGACAAATTTGTTCTAAAATCTTTTCATATTATTTTTTTACATTAGTTTTACAAGGTATAATAATGTAAAAGTATCAAAATAAATAGTTGCAAATAAACTACTGACAGTCAAATTAGTCTGTTTTGTTAACTTAGTAAAATTTTTTCCAACCAAAAACAATAGTTTTCTCTATCACTATATATATATAAGTTAATAATATTGAGTAGAATCTAAACAACATCATAATAGGACTTTTAACATTAAAGACGCAACTCTTTATACCAATTCATAACTTGCATATAATCTTTAGACAGTTTATATCACACACATCATTTGTTTATGAACCTATATCAATATTCCTTCATATTTAAGTACAGATACACGTGTAGGTGCATGTATCTACATGATATATATTTGTTGGCAATTATGACTAAAACATGATATAAGCTGCTAGATAAATGCAATCATGTTTTGACACTGTATGTGCCTCCTCAGGCATTGCGGAGGCACACACTGTCAAAACATGATTGCATTTATGTTACAGTTCATAACATGTTTTTGGTATAACTGTTAATATATATTATTAAGCTCTACTCTGTATTGAGCACTTTTTTAAAATATAATATCTGAACATTGGTACAAACCTATCTTACACTTGTTTGTGTGTGAATGTGTGTATATATATATATATATATATATATATATATATATATATATATATATATATATATATATATATATATATATATAATTTCATGCCTCACAAATTAAACTTTTACACACATTATTTTTTATTGAAAAAGACTTTTTGGGAAGGTGGACAATTCTTCACAATCCACCCAGATATATATATATATATATATATATATATATATATATATATATATATATATATATATATTTTTAAATATTTTTATAAAGATTTTCTAAAATAGAAACATTTCAAAAATAATTTCATTCATTTGCAAATAAGTTCTCAAAGTTTCATTAAAAAGAGACAAGTAATTTTTGCAAGAATTTCCAAATCAATGTGTTTTTCACTGCAAAAAGACGCTAAAATTTACCAAATTTATTTACTGTCACCTGCTGACACAAGAAAAAAAAGATTTTTAGCTAAAATTTCAAACATTCTAAAAAGGATCAAAAAATATAATTTAATAAAAAAAATCTTTTGGTCTTTCCTATAACAAAGATTTTGATGATAAACTGTTTTTATTAAGTTTGGGACAGGTTTTATATATATATATATATATATATAGGCAGCCTGACGATTGCATCTAGCATGAAACAGCCTGTCGCCTCTTAATGTTGACTTCAATGTTCACTTTATATATATATATATATATATATATATATATATATATATATATATATATACATACAAAATCACATGTACATACATGCACCCACACATAAGTATACATACATAAACATGAAGAAATATTGATATAGGTATATCACACACACACACACACACACACACACACACACCTGTTTAACACTTATTTGTTTGTTCATCATCACCCCACCTGAAGTGAAAGTAAGGCAATAAGAGTAATTTGCTCCCTTTTCCCCTGATAAAAATAGTTGCACATGTTGAGAAAGATATCCTCATTTAATTAAAGTGACGAGGAAGAGAGATAGAGTTAGAACCCTCAACAAGCAGGTGGCAGTCTTTCAGTGCCTCACTCCAGACTGACACTGGGTGGGGGAAAAGACACTCATTAAAAGAGATGAAACTCATCCAGACACTGCTGCCTGACAGTGGGTCAGCAAGTCTGTAGACACAACGCAGCTTGGGGGGAAGAGAGCTGGCAATGAATAATACACAGAGGTTTGCAGAGTGGCTTGCTGCTGGTGTCTTATGTTAAGCACAACTGCGGCTGCTAGATCAATATGGAGGTGGGGGTGGATTCTCCGACCAGGTAAAATGAGTTAATGTCGTATAATCTGGTAGCTTTTCCTGTTCAAGGCAAAATCATCACCGACAAGAAAAACATTACAAGGGAGACAACTAGAATAAAAACTTCATGTTAGTAAATAATATATCTTCAAGCAACATCAACAAGATTATATATATATATTATATGGAGCACTATATTCTGTATGGAGCACTGTCTTTTTGAAAATAAAAGCAAAAATACTAAGGAACATCGGATTATTTACCTAACGTGCTCTTTCCTATTTTTCTGCATACATACATACATATATATATATATATATATATATATATATATATATATATATATATATGTATATGAAGAAATATAGTCTTAAGATGTTCTATATTTATGGGATAAAGTGCTCAATATCAGAAATAGAGCGTGTGTAAATATAAAAGTGAACATTGAAGTCAACACTTAGAGGCGACAGTCTGTTTCATGTCGCCTCTAAGTGTTGACTTCTATGCTCACTTTTATATATATATATATATATATATATATATATAATTCAGACTTTAAATTCTGACACTTTGTGTCCTCCACATGTTCTGACTGACCTTTCAACCACATTCGTGAATGTTCTCAAATTTAAAAGCCTTGATAAACCAATGACATCCTTGCTTTTTTGTATGTAAACATGTGCAAGAAAATAAATCCTACATTGCCGTGATAAAGTCCCACAGAGAATGAAACCCATTGGCTGAGAATAGTTTTTCCTCGTCCCTTTTCATTTATTTATTTATATATATATATATATATATATATATATATATATATATATATATACACACACACACACACTATTATATGATCTTCATATTACATAAATAAAGATGACAACAATATTCTTTTGTTTTTTATTATTTACTTGACAGAGCTCAAAATTCAATTGTGTATTTTTGAACTGAGCTAAATTACAAATCCAGTTAATGGCCTCAGTGAGAGAATCGGGACAACTGGCAAAGATTTTTTTATTGACTCTTTCGCATTCTTTTCTCTCACATGGGTCTGCCTCTCACCATATGTTTCGGTTTGTAGGGGAGTCATAATTATAAATAATTACAAACGCCTAACATTTATATATACAAAAATAATCATAAAATGGTGAAACAGCAAGATATAGAAACAAACAAAACAAGTATTATCTGGTTGTTATGTGTTGTTGGAAGCACAAGAGACAGTAATACTGAATAAAATTGTGAATTTGCAGTCAAATGTAAATCAAATATAGATCGGAACCAGGCAGAATGATAAGATAAAGAATAAGCAAAGTGTATACAATCTTTCTCATAAGTTTTTTTTTATAGATGTGTGTAAGGAGTGTCCAGATAATTTAGTTGGAAAAATACAAGAAGTGTTTGGGGTTTTCTTACCTCGAATTTTGTTGAGTGCCAAAAGGTAAATGTTACTATAATCGCCTGAAAAGGAAAAGGAGATGAAATTTTTGTTGATGCACGTGTTAACGACCTGTCCATGTGAACTGCTTGCCTGATAGTGAGAATGTCACATGTTTGTATGCATTGAAGAGAAAAGTGGTTTAAAATGAGTAAATTAATGATAATTATAATTATTATCATTAGTTTTTTGGTACTGTAATTAAAATTTTAATCTCTTTTTAAAACAATAAGAGAGATAAATTGTACAGTAACAGCAGTATCAAAGGAATAACCATGCTGTCCTTTTGACATGCTTTTTTTGTGAGCATGAAGGTTAAAAATTGCTGACAAACTTTTTCTGCACAATGATACAGTGAGAAATTGGCTTGTTTGAATAACATATCGGCAAAGAAAAGTTGAGAAACGAAGTTGACAAATGTTTTTGCTGCATATCAACAGTCATCATCTTGCAGTAAATAAGCACAGCATAGAAAGTTCTCCTATAAATGGTATTTTTCCAAACCTGTCACCTTCAAAACAATCACTATGTTTTGCTCCATAAAGTTGAAGATACAAAAAAATTCTTAAAATGAGAAATCAAAACCCAAATGATTCTTTCAAAATAAAAAGATGCAAATAACTTGGAAAGGTTAGGTTGAGTTAGGGAACCTTATGAAATATCAACTCCTATCGGGTTATTTAATGCCAAAATCAATTTTTAATACTCAAGTGCCCAGGCAAGCACCAGCCATGCACTGGTCGCACTCATACTCAAGCTCCTAGGCAATCACCAGTCACACCCATGCTCAACCCTGTAAGGAAGCACTACTAGTGCTTATAAATGAATCGCCAAACATCCACGTGGTAGATGGCCCCCTTCCTCTTTTGGTGGGGTCTAACCTCTCTGCAAGGACTTACAGTTGGTGTGTTGTAGGCCCCGAGAAGGCAATAGCTAAAAAGGTGGTGTGAGGCCATAGAAAGTCAGAGAAAAAGGTATTAATATTATTCACTCATGAATGTTAAGAATTTATACGAATAAAAGATTTTGTCCAAAAGATTCTGGTTTATGGACACATCATGTCGAAACATCAGTTCACATACTATCACCAAAGTTAAGCAATGTTGAACCTGAATGCATGATAGACTTATAGATTCTTGTGAGAATAATTGTCTAGAACAGAGGTTCTCAACCAGGGGTAAATTTACACCTAGGGGGTAAAAAATTATATAGTCGGGGGTAAATAATTGAAGTACCTGATAATTTAAAAAATAATGTTTTGGTATTTTTACTAATGACTAATTTGCACAATTTTTAGTCACAAATTAGTCAGTACTAATCATAATCATTCATTAAAAAAAAAAAAAAAATTTTTTTTAGTATTTTCCCAAAAATTTTTAAATTGCCAAAAACAAAAATACAAAAAAAAATTTTTTTTTTGAATCAATGATTATGATTAGTATTAATTTGTAGATCTACTAATACAGCAGATAAAATGAATAATTTTTTTATTAATGACTACAAACGTTAATAAAAATACTGAATTTTATACAGAGTACTAACTTATACTAAAAAATTAGTAGATTAGTAGTAAATAAGAAATCAGTATTTTGAGTGTCACTTAGTATTTTTTTTTAGTCACAGTATTTTGACTAAAAAAAACATTCATTCATTTAGTCACAAAATTGCACATCAATGCTTTATGATGGCTATGAATTTTTTGTATGGGAGTAGGGGGTAAATGGAGAAATACATAAAGCCGAGGGGGTCAAAGATGGAGGAAAGGTTGAGAATGGCTGGTCTAGAATGAAATAGTGAACCAACTTTCTTAGCTGCAAACTTAACAATTCATTCAATATACTCCAATTGTCCTAGTTTTAACCAAGCGAGTCACAATATAGACAGATTCACACGAATGTTGTGGTTCTTTCCACCAAAATATCACATTTGCACTTTTTCAATTGGAATAACATTTAATTGTTATTTAATCATTTAGTCATATTTTCTGTTTAACATTTAACTGTTATTTCAATTTTACTACAGACAAAATAAGATCGCATTTACTTAATGAATCCTGAACTGATTACATGTCCAATTTTTCATTTGCAATGTATTTGCAGAACCAAATAAATCTCCGTCAGTGATAGAGATACTCACAACTCTAACCGTGACAGAAATACCAGTTAACTCAAAGAGAATTCAAAAGTTAAAGAAGTGGAAATAAATCACTCTCTCAAACACTCACACTCATCCAATCACTGAAGTTAAGCAACATTGAGCCTGGTCAGTATGTGCAGGATGCAATGGATAAATTGTCGTTTCAATTATGCAAAAATGAAAATAACACTGACATCTCATTTTAACAGATATATTTACCAAAATTTACATAAAAATATCTTTAAATATTATAGAGTAAATTTATTCAATAAAATTGGCTTCAACCATGGTCCCCAGAAGACTTCAGAATCTCCTGCAACTCTTCTGGACAGTCTCTGTGTTTTAGTTGGTGAATGCTGTCATAATTCTTGCCTTTAGTTCATCTTTGGTGTTACAAGGAGTTTTGTTAGTCTCTTGCTCAACTGAGCCCCACACATAATAATCAAGGGGGTTGCAGTCTGAGGAGTTAGGTGGTCAGATGTAAGGGATGATGTGGTTGCAGAAATTGTCTGACAGCCATGACTGGATTCTCCTGATTGTGTGGCATGGTGCAAAGTCCTGTTGCCTGATATAGGGTCTTCCACCCACTACTTTCTTGACCCAGAGCAACACTACCTCTTCAAGGCATTTTATGTAGGCCTCCATGTGGAGTCTGAGGCCCTGTGGAAAGATGAATGGAGGCATAATGTCACCATCACTAGTGATCACTCCAAACACCTTCATAATCACCATTAGACTCGTTCAACTCTTTCGAAATACTCTGCACTGTCCTTAGATTGACACCCAATGTTAGTATTGGATATTCCGGTGCGAATGCCAAGCAGTACAGCATGCTATTCCCCAATTTTCTGGCAAAGTGAATTGTGTCATGGTGATCTTTCTGACAGATGGTGCCCAACTGACCCTACTATACTGAGCAGTCAACAAAAGCGTAAACAAACAACCTGTAAGCACGAAATGAAAAATATAAAATGACGACAATTTACCTATTGCATCCTGTAGATGGGTAACCATTTGGGAATACCAGGTGCTGTAAGCTTGGATGTGTAGGTGGTGCAATGGATAATGGCTCAGAATTGTTAATCAGAGAGCTGAGTTCCAATTCAAGTTGGGTTTTTTATATTCACTTACTCATAAATACCTTTGGGAAAGGTATGAATCCACCTCTTCTCCCTGCAGTTATGGGTTAATTAATAAAACTTTTATCACTAAACCATTATTACCTCCGAAAATAAAATAAAACTGCATACAAAATATTTAGATTTTAGCATTAAATAACCCACAGAGGTGTTGATATGCCACTAAACAAAATCAACCAAACCTAACTATATATCTATAAAACATGCATTTACCCTGTAAGTAAAAGATTATGTACAAAACATCTGTAGTTGAAGGCATATAATTGTGCTCAAAATATTTAGATGTCAGCATTAAATAACCGATAGAGGTTGATATGCCGCTAAACGAAATCAACCAACCAAAACATTTTTTATTCAACCCTATATAAACAGACGCAGACAGACAATCACATCTCTGGATGTAGGAAATCATGGTTTCCACAGTTTTCTATTTTTGTCACTCTCAGCAATAGTTATTTTATTACACACTATTTCTCTTGGTGCTACCCTGTTCTTCTCTCCATTTGCTGATGTGTGTTACTCTGCTATCTTTGCTTTTGATGTGGCATGCGAGTGTAAAATTTTCCAATTTCTTCATGAAATATCCAAAAACTTTCAGCTGTTTCTTTGAGACGATTACCAGCAGTTTCTTTGTAGTTCTTATTTTCTTAAAACTTCCTTATTTGTCATATGCTCTGTCTATAGTATTATCAATATTAGCCGAGAGAGCAACATCTTGGTTTGCCTCGTCTTTTCTTCATCAGTGGCAATATTGTCCAGCATTCACTGCTGTATATGAAAGTACACATGACATCACATAACAGTCCAGAACTTTTTTTTTCCTCATTTCTCAATATGCACACACAAAAATTAACAGACACTAAAACATACAGATTGATAAAGAATGTTTTGTACACAGAGGTGGAGGCCACAAAAAATGGAAAGGAAAGGCAACCAGATTATGATGACAACTGAAAAATATATTTCGTCCAATAAATAATTCAACATTGGCTGCTCTCAGAAAGGAGTTCCAATCAATGGTTAACTGGGGCAAGGAATGGCTTGTAAATTTAATGCCTCCAAAACAAAATCATTTCTGCCTGTTATCAGTATGGCTGATGCTAACCTCCAGGAAAGCAACACTTTGTGCCTTTTTGGGCTCATGTTTTCCACTGAAGTGGGGTGATTATATTGAATCAACTGCTACATCTACTATTTGGTTCACAGTATCGTGCCAGAAAATTTTTCTAATCAGAATGCATCTTGCACACTTATAAATCTACCATTCATTCATGCATTGAATACTGCTGCCATATCTGGTCTGAGGCTCTTGCTATAGATTTTTTTTTTTTTTTTAAGCTTATCACCCCCAAGCAAGACTGAAGGCCACGAGCACGCAAGGGGTTACAGAAGGTTTGGAGGAAGAGCAGATAGGAGTGGTAAAGGAGAGGATGTGGAGAAAGATAGTGGATCGATCAAGGCAAGGGGGTTACAGAATATTTGGAGCGAGAGCAGATAGGAATGAAAGGTGAAAGGATGGTGAGAAGGGAAGTGGATAGATCAAAGCAGCTGGAGATGTCGATTGACGTTACACTTAAATAGTTGGAGATTGTATTTGTCAGGGAAACAGGAATGAGGAAGAGAGTTCCACAGGTGAGATGTGCAAGACATGAAGCTATTGGAGTAGAAGAGACGTCTACATCTAACAGTTTCAACGGTGAAGGGGTGGGAACGGGATGCCAGCCTCGTAGGACGTTTAAATTCATGAAGCCTAGGAACCAGCGAAAGCAGCTCCTTGGAGCAATTACCGTGAAAGTATTTGTAAAAAAGACAGAGCGAGGCACAAGATTCTTGAAAAACTCCAAAGAAGGATCTGTAATGTAATCGATCCTGACCTGGCATCTCGACATCAGTCACTTTCTCACCAACAAGACTTCCTGCTGTCTTTTCTACAATTATTGTCCATGCATTGAATACTGTTACCCTATCTGGTTTGTTTTTCCCTCCTATACATCTCGAGATTATTGACAAAATCCAAAGAAGGTCTGCAATGTAATCGATCCTGACCTGGCATCTCGACTTCAGTCACATTCTCACCAACATGACTTCCTGCTGTCTTTTCTACAATTATTGTCCATGCATTGAATACTGTTACCCTATCTGGTCTGGTGTGCCTGCTATACATCTCAAGATTCTTGACAAATTCTTGATGATTTAACCCATATCTGCGGAGAGGGGAGATTGATTCATATCTTTCTGAAGGCTATGTGCGCATAAGTGAAACCCAACTGGAATTTGAACTTAGCTCTCCAATTACTCGTCCCATTACACCACCTGCACATCAGTAACAGAAGAATAATCATTTGTTATAATTATTGCTATGTTAGATACTTATATCTACTGAGGCTAGCAACCAACTCAAGTGATAAGAACAGTTCAATCCAGTAATGTTTTCAAGGAAATAAAAAGAAGTTATTTTTATAAAACCAATATCCTAATCCCCTCCTCCCCACTATTGCAGGAAGATCTTTTAACATCTGAGAGTCGTTAATAAACAAAGAATGACAAGTGACAGCAAGTCAGCAGCTGTAACAAAAAAAAAAAAAGAAAATCTTCAATGATTGCAGTCAAGTATAACAACAGCAGGCAGGTTAGGTTTAAGGCTCCAAGTTCTCCTAAGGGACAATAGCCTAGTGGATTAAAGAGTTAGTTTATGAATTTGGTGACATAGCAATTGTGGGTTCAATCCCTAGACTTGGACTCAGGTGAAACAGGGCAAGCAATAACTGAGCAGTACTAAGAATAACTAAACAAGATATCCATAGGCAAAGTCAGTGGAATGAGAACACTCTGTCTCTATAGATTAAATAAAGGGTTCAGTTCAGAATTTCCTGCACATTACCAAGATTGATATAAAATGATGAAGCCTGGAGGACACAACAGCCAAAATATTGTGCTAATAACAACAAAGATGAAGACAATAGTTGATAACTGTACTATTTCAAACATATCCAAATACAGGGTTGGTATAGATGGAATAAAATTCTGATAACCAAAAACACTATTTTTAAAAAAGGACTCAATACAAAGTAGAGCAAATATTTATTAAAAGATTATAACATTACAAAAATAGCCATTAACATGCTTATGTTATAATTTTTTTAATAAATATTATTTCAAACATATCAAACTATCAAGGAATTGACCTCTTATTGACTTCTGCAATGTGACAGAGTTTATATAATTCATCGAGTTATTGTCAACATTAATAAAAATAAAGACAACGGCCTGAATAATAAATGGAGTAATGCAATTACTTAATTATTTACATTACTATTGTCCTCATCTTTGTTGTTATTATCAAAACACTTTGGCCATTGTGCCCTTTGACCTTTATCAGGACAATAAACTAATGAATCAAAGTGTTGTGGCAAAGTGAGTTCAATCTGCCAAGTAGTGTGCACTTTGACTCAGTAATTACTGAGCTGTACTAAACAAGAACTAAAATAGATATCCCTGGTCAAGAAAACAAGAACATGTTCTAGACTCAGAATTGTTCCACTGGAAACAACCTAGTGGATTAAAGCATTGGTTTATGAATTTGGTGGCATCATGATTGTGAGTTCAAACCCTGGGCCATGCATCTCAACTTCAGTCACTGTAGTGAAAGAGATAATCAGTTACCTCGGAAAAAAGTTCGTGTTTTGTATGTGCAAATCTGCCAAAGAAAAATTACCAAAAAGTAGTTAGCCAAAATCTACTTCAATGACTCAAATCTATGCTAATTTTCTTCCCTCCTCTGAATGACATGACCAATCAGAAAAAATCTCTTGGTGAAGAGAAGCCGTTGTTTTTCGCTGATAAAAGCAGAATATTTTCTGAGCTAAGGTGAGGAACACGCGTTTTTGCTAGTGAGAAGTTAAGGTTGGACGTGTAACCCAATTTTGTCGTTTCTACTTTTCTTGTTGGACTGTTACGACAAACTATCATTTGAACTGTGATTTGGCTACAAGTGTTGCGGTCGAGAGACAGAAGAAATCTGCTTTAAGTCAACAGTTTTATTTTATTTTCTCTCACTACTACAAATTTGACGTGGCTTCCCCATCTTTTCTACAAATATTTTCATAGCAACTGCTCTGACAATCTTTTTCTTCCCTTGGTGCCCCGGCTACATGAATTTAAGCATGCTACTAGATTGGCAACTAGGTCCCACAGTTTTCCAGTTGAAATAGTTAAATGCAACGACCACTTCAACAGTTTCTTTTCTTGCACTTACCACCTGTGAAAATCCCTTCAGTTTTCTTGCTTCCTTGATAACTACAACCTTCAAAAAACTTAAATGCAACATCAATCACCATCTACTGTTTTCTTGACCCCTGTTCATTTTTTTTGTCCTTTCCTCAATCTTCTCATTCTTTTTCCCTAACTGCAACTCCCTGCGTACTAGTGGCATTACTGCCTTGCTTGGGGGTGAAATGATTAAAAATAAAAAAGAATAATAAAATAGTGCAGACTTAGACTCAGTGGAAACAGGAGGCAGAGGAGGAATAACTGAGCAGTACTAAATAAAAACAAGACAAGATATCCTTAGACATGGTCTGCAGAATGAGAAAAATCTATGCCCATAGATTAAATAAGGAGTTCAGTTCAAAATTACCAAGAAGGTTAACGAGAGCAATAAGAACCTGATGAAGGCCAGGGGCAAACAAAACCCAAAATGTTATAATAATTATAACAATGATGAGGACAACAGTCTGCATGTAAATAATAACTCATCATCAAAGAAATTCAAATAGAAATTATAAAAATACTTCATCCTAGAAGCTCACAAGAAGGACAAAAAACATATTAGCCAAAATGTTAGGCTAAAAACAACAAAGATGAAGAGAATAGTCTGAGTAATAAATTTGATAATGAAATGAAAATACTTAATTGCAGAAATACAGAAAAAAAAAAATGTCAGTCAACTTCTCAGCAAAATTAATTTTAGATTTTTATTAAAACCCACAAGAAATGTGGGATATTGTCACAGCATTAGCACCATAGGATTTCTGTTGTAACCTAAGGAAGGTTACTGAATAGAATAATCAAATGTGGGTTGGTAATGAACGATAATACTTAGGACAAGAACAACACATATAAGATACACCAGCAGTGCGTTGAAGTAGTTAACTGCTAGAAGAGAGTCAAGTGAATTCCACAATGAATCTCCAACTAAAGACCAACATACAGTATTTACTACTGTATTTATGTGAATTGGGACATACCCATTATTGTCCATAGGTATGCTCCACCATAGGGTTTCAAACAACCCATTCAAAATATTATATATAAATCCTTTAGTTCTTAATCATTTTGTCAGATATTATCAAGATTATTTACATTATTCAGACTATTGTCCTCATCTTTGTCGCCATATTTATTACAACATTTCAGCCATTGTACGCTCCAGACTTCTTCAGGTGGTTGGAATGTCAAACTGAACCCTTTATTTCGCTCACTGGGTTAGACTGTTCAAGCTCCATGTGCCAGTGATCTCCTGTTAATTTCCCTCTGGAAGCTCTCCACTGCCTTAACTGGGAATTGAACTCACACTCTTTGGGTCCTGTCACTGGATCTAACCAACGCCTTTATCCACTATGCCATGTCTCCTTGAGGACACCTCATCTCAGAAATATAGACAGATATTGTCAAGATTCTTTCAGCTTTTTATAAAATAAATAAAAATTTTAAAAGGTTTTATTTTGAAAAATCAAAATAAAAGGTTAATTTTAAAAAAAAAAAATTGTAAATTTTAAACATGCAAAAATGGGTTTCATTTTCAGATATAAATAACAAATAAAACTGCTTGTAATTCGCACAAATGTTATGACTAAAACCAAAAACTCCTTGCACTTACTTGACAGAGGCATTCAAAAACCTGCTTGAAAATCATGAAAATTCTTACCTGATATTAAGGAAAAACATTTTGTTGTGTGTTCAAAAAAGTTTATTTTAAACTATTTAAAATTTTAAATCTATCGGCTTGCACATTCAAGAAATTTCAATAAAGAAAATATGCTCACTGGCAGGCATGAATATGCAAAATGTAAATTAATTTGAAAAAAGAAATAAATAAAACAAACATATATAAAAATCCATGTCATTTTTTTTATCTGTCTCTTTATGTTGGCCATGGCCATGAAAAAAAAAAAAAAAAAAGAAAAGAAAGAATGACATGTGGAAAGAGAGAGAGAGTGAGACATCCGGGAAGAGAGAACAACACATCTAGAGTGAGAGATGAAATGAAAAACCATCTGGAGAGAGATGAGATGACACCTGAAGAGACATCGGCACGGAAACATAGAGAGAGTGAAGAGAAGACATCTAGAGATAAAGATCAGGATAGAGGGAGAAATACACATCTGAAGAGAGAGAAAGAGAAATACACATCTGAAGAAAGAGAAAGAGAAATACACATCTGGAAAGAGAGAAAAACAATTACACATCCGGAAAGAGAGAAAAACAATTACACATCTGGAGAGAGAGAAAGAGAAATACACATCTGGAAAGAGAGAAAATCAATTACACATCTAGAGAGAGAGAGAGAGACAAATACATATCTAGAGAGAGAGAGAGAGACAAATACATATCTAGAGAGAGAGAGAGACAAATACATATCTAGAGAGAGAGAGACAAATACATATCTAGAGAGAGAGAGAGAGAGAGAAATACACATCAAGACAAATACACACCTGGAAAGAGTGAGGAAACAAATACACACCTGGAGAGAGAGAGAGATACATATACACATCTGGAAAATATATATATATATATATATATATATATATATATATATATATATATATATATATATGGAGAGAAAGACGTACACACTTCTGGAGTGAGAGAGAAATAGAAATAATCTGGAGAGAGTGAGAAACACACACACATGCATTGTGGGTTAATCATTGGCCTGTTGATGGGAAGCTTGGGCAAGAATGACACGATATGTTTACAGAATTGAATGTTGGAGAATTTCTTTAGAGATGGAGAAGAAACTCAAAGCAACACATGCCCAGAATAACACAGCTAGAACATACGAGCAATTTGGAAGTTCTAAACAAAATAGGAACTAAAAAGACATGCATACTGAAAATCAGAAAGAAATCGTTGAAATTTTCTGGGACCCCTTATGAGGAAAAAGGGCTCAGAAAATGTCACGCACACACACACTGGATAAATTGAGAGAAAGGGGAGGGGGAGTAGAGACAGAAACAGCAAACAATTTATTGAATGAATTACTGCAAATGGATGACAGAATAAGGACAAGGATGGATGGTTAGGAGTTGACATTATATTGAGCTACTAGGACAGGAAGTTGTGGAGAACCATGATCATCCACATTCCTAAGTGATAAGGTAGATAAATGATGATGACATTAACAAAGTACAGAATAAAGAGAGAGAAGAAGAGAGATAAGGGAGAGAGAGAGAAGAAGAGAGATAAGGGAGAGAGAGAGAAGAAGAGAGATAAGGGAGAGAGAGAGAAGAAGAGAGATAAGGGAGAGAGAGAGAAGAAGAGAGATAAGGGAGAGAGAGAGAAGAAGAGAGATAAGGGAGAGAGAGAGAAGAAGAGAGATAAGGGAGAGAGAGAGAAGAAGAGAGAGAAGGGAGAGAGAAGAAGAGAGATAAGGGAGAGAGAGAGAAGAAGAGAGATAAGGGAGAGAGAGAAGGGAGAGAGAGAAGAAGAGAGAGAAGGGAGAGAGAGAAGAAGAGAGAGAAGGGAGAGAGAGAAGAAGAGAGAGAAGGGAGAGAGAGAAGAAGAGAGAGAAGGGAGAGAGAGAAGAAGAGAGAGAAGGGAGAGAGAGAAGAAGAGAGAGAAGGGAGAGAGAGAAGAAGAGAGATAAGGGAGAGAGAGAAGAAGAGAGATAAGGGAGAGAGAGAAGAAGAGAGATAAGGGAGAGAGAGAGCAGGGGAGAAAGAGAAAGGGAGAGGGTGAAGAGAAAAAAATTTTTATGCACCCAGTTTTCCCACATTTTGTTACTTCTTAACATCCTCTTAGCAAACTTAAAAAAAAAAAAAAAAAGTCAGTCTAATGTGAATTTTTATAGGGTCCAGTTAAAAAAAGTAAGTCATACATTGCCTCTCCACTCCCAAAATGTTTTCCGAAACCGAATATAATAATTATCGATTTTATAAGCATTCAGGCACAAAACCAACAGCAAACGTCATTTACATATTATTCTTGTCTAGTGGCGAAAATGTTTTTTTCATTCACAATTCTCTGAATTGCATCATCTGGAGATATTTTTGGCACTTGTCCAACAACTAACTTTTCAAGGGTGAAGACGCAATATGCTCCACATAAAAGTGTAAGAATGAGACATTTGTTTGAAGAAAGTAAAAATCCAGGTAGATAAAAATAAATGCTAAGAAAAAACAAATGATCCCATAGAAGAACAAAAATGATAAAACATAATTAAAATATAAAAACAAAATAAATTAGCATTCTCTAGTTTGCCATTTGAAAACTATAAAACAGGGATTTCATTTTTGGGATATGGAATTATCATTATTATACACTGATTGATTCAAACTCTTATCCTCATCTTGGTTGTTATAGTCACCACATTTCTGCTATTTCTCAGAGGAGGAATTAT
The DNA here is from genome assembly GCA_964036315.1 of Acanthosepion esculentum. Taxonomy (NCBI): domain Eukaryota; kingdom Metazoa; phylum Mollusca; class Cephalopoda; order Sepiida; family Sepiidae; genus Acanthosepion; species Acanthosepion esculentum. Next base: position 106,888 of record CAXIWW010000312.1, read on the forward strand.
CATTATTATACACTGATTGATTCAAACGGTTATCCTCATCTTGGTTGTTATAGTCACCACATTTCTGCTACTTCTCAGAGGAGGAATTATCATTATTATACACTGATTGATTCAAACGGTTATCCTCATCTTGGTTGTTATAGTCACCACATTTCTGCTACTTCTCAGAGGAGGAATTATCATTATTATACACTGATTTATTCAAACTGTTATCCTCATCTTGGTTGTTATAGTCACCACATTTCTGCTATTTCTCAGATGAGCAATTATCATTATTATACACTGATTGATTCAAACTGTTATCCTCATCTTGGTTGTTATAGTCACCACATTTCTGCTATTTCTCAGATGAGGAATTATCATTATTATACACTGATTGATTCAAACGGTTATCCTCATCTTGGTTGTTATAGTCACCACATTTCTGCTATTTCTCAGATGAGCAATTATCATTATTATACACTGATTGATTCAAACTGTTATCCTCATCTTGGTTGTTATAGTCACCACATTTCTGCTATTTCTCAGATGAGGAATTATCATTATTATACACTGATTGATTCAAACGGTTATCCTCATCTTGGTTGTTATAGTCACCACATTTCTGCTATTTCTCAGATGAGCAATTATCATTATTATACACTGATTGATTCAAACTGTTATCCTCATCTTGGTTGTTATAGTCACCACATTTCTGCTATTTCTCAGATGAGGAATTATCATTATTATACACTGATTGATTCAAACGGTTATCCTCATCTTGGTTGTTATAGTCACCACATTTCTGCTATTTCTCAGATGAGCAATTATCATATTTATACACTGATTGATTCAAACTGTTATCCTAATCTTGGTTGTTACAGTCACCACATTTCTGCTATTTCTCAGATGAGGAATTATCATTATTATACACTGATTGATTCAAACGGTTATCCTCATCTTGGTTGTTATAGTCACCACATTTCTGCTATTTCTCAGATGAGCAATTATCATTATTATACACTGATTGATTCAAACTGTTATCCTCATCTTGGTTGTTATAGTCACCACATTTCTGCTATTTCTCAGATGAGGAATTATCATTATTATACACTGATTGATTCAAACGGTTATCCTCATCTTGGTTGTTATAGTCACCACATTTCTGCTATTTCTCAGATGAGCAATTATCATTATTATACACTGATTGATTCAAACTGTTATCCTCATCTTGGTTGTTATAGTCACCACATTTCTGCTATTTCTCAGATGAGGAATTATCATTATTATACACTGATTGATTCAAACGGTTATCCTCATCTTGGTTGTTATAGTCACCACATTTCTGCTATTTCTCAGATGAGGAATTATCATTATTATACACTGATTGATTCAAACTGTTATCCTCATCTTGGTTGTTATAGTCACCACATTTCTGCTATTTCTCAGAGGAGGAATTATCATTATTATACACTGATTGATTCAAACTGTTATCCTCATCTTGGTTGTTATAGTCACCACATTTCTGCTATTTCTCAGATGAGGAATTATCATTATTATACACTGATTGATTCAAACGGTTATCCTCATCTTGGTTGTTATAGTCACCACATTTCTGCTATTTCTCAGATGAGGAATTATCATTATTATACACTGATTGATTCAAACGGTTATCCTCATCTTGGTTGTTATAGTCACCACATTTCTGCTATTTCTCAGAGGAGGAATTATCATTATTATACACTGATTGATTCAAACTGTTATCCTCATCTTGGTTGTTATAGTCACCACATTTCTGCTATTTCTCAGATGAGGAATTATCATTATTATACACTGATTGATTCAAACGGTTATCCTCATCTTGGTTGTTATAGTCACCACATTTCTGCTATTTCTCAGATGAGCAATTATCATTATTATACACTGATTGATTCAAACGGTTATCCTCATCTTGGTTGTTATAGTCACCACATTTCTGCTATTTCTCAGATGAGGAATTATCATTATTATACACTGATTGATTCAAACTGTTATCCTCATCTTGGTTGTTATAGTCACCACATTTCTGCTATTTCTCAGATGAGCAATTATCATTATTATACACTGATTGATTCAAACGGTTATCCTCATCTTGGTTGTTATAGTCACCACATTTCTGCTATTTCTCAGATGAGGAATTATCATTATTATACACTGATTGATTCAAACTGTTATCCTCATCTTGGTTGTTATAGTCACCACATTTCTGCTATTTCTCAGATGAGCAATTATCATTATTATACACTGATTGATTCAAACGGTTATCCTCATCTTGGTTGTTATAGTCACCACATTTCTGCTATTTCTCAGATGAGCAATTATCATTATTATACACTGATTGATTCAAACTGTTATCCTCATCTTGGTTGTTATAGTCACCACATTTCTGCTATTTCTCAGGTGAGGAATTATCATTATTATACACTGATTTATTCAAACTGTTATCCTCATCTTGGTTGTTATAGTCACCACATTTCTGCTATTTCTCAGATGAGGAATTATCATTATTATACACTGATTTATTCAAACGGTTATCCTCATCTTGGTTGTTATAGTCACCACATTTCTGCTATTTCTCAGATGAGGAATTATCATTATTATACACTGATTGATTCAAACTGTTATCCTCATCTTGGTTGTTATAGTCACCACATTTCTGCTATTTCTCAGATGAGGAATTATCATTATTATACACTGATTGATTCAAACTGTTATCCTCATCTTGGTTGTTATAGTCACCACATTTCTGCTATTTCTCAGGTGAGGAATTATCATTATTATACACTGATTGATTCAAACTGTTATCCTCATCTTGGTTGTTATAGTCACCACATTTCTGCTATTTCTCAGGTGAGGAATTATCATTATTATACACTGATTGATTCAAACTGTTATCCTCATCTTGGTTGTTATAGTCACCACATTTCTGCTATTTCTCAGGTGAGGAATTATCATTATTATACACTGATTGATTCAAACTGTTATCCTCATCTTGGTTGTTATAGTCACCACATTTCTGCTATTTCTCAGGTGAGGAATTATCATTATTATACACTGATTGATTCAAACTGTTATCCTCATCTTGGTTGTTATAGTCACCACATTTCTGCTATTTCTCAGGTGAGGAATTATCATTATTATACACTGATTTATTCAAACTGTTATCCTCATCTTGGTTGTTATAGTCACCACATTTCTGCTATTTCTCAGGTGAGGAATTATCATTATTATACACTGATTGATTCAAACTGTTATCCTCATCTTGGTTGTTATAGTCACCACATTTCTGCTATTTCTCAGATGAGGAATTATCATTATTATACACTGATTGATTCAAACGGTTATCCTCATCTTGGTTGTTATAGTCACCACATTTCTGCTATTTCTCAGATGAGCAATTATCATTATTATACACTGATTGATTCAAACTGTTATCCTCATCTTGGTTGTTATAGTCACCACATTTCTGCTATTTCTCAGGTGAGGAATTATCATTATTATACACTGATTTATTCAAACTCTTATCCTCATCTTGGTTGTTATAGTCACCACATTTCTGCTATTTCTCAGATGAGGAATTATCATTATTATACACTGATTGATTCAAACTGTTATCCTCATCTTGGTTGTTATAGTCACCACATTTCTGCTATTTCTCAGGTGAGGAATTATCATTATTATACACTGATTTATTCAAACTGTTATCCTCATCTTGGTTGTTATAGTCACCACATTTCTGCTATTTCTCAGATGAGGAATTATCATTATTATACACTGATTTATTCAAACGGTTATCCTCATCTTGGTTGTTATAGTCACCACATTTCTGCTATTTCTCAGGTGAGGAATTATCATTATTATACACTGATTGATTCAAACTGTTATCCTCATCTTGGTTGTTATAGTCACCACATTTCTGCTATTTCTCAGGTGAGGAATTATCATTATTATACACTGATCGATTCAAACGGTTATCCTCATCTTGGTTGTTATAGTCACCACATTTCTGCTATTTCTCAGATGAGCAATTATCATTATTATACACTGATTGATTCAAACTGTTATCCTCATCTTGGTTGTTATAGTCACCACATTTCTGCTATTTCTCAGGTGAGGAATTATCATTATTATACACTGATTTATTCAAACTCTTATCCTCATCTTGGTTGTTATAGTCACCACATTTCTGCTATTTCTCAGATGAGGAATTATCATTATTATACACTGATTGATTCAAACTGTTATCCTCATCTTGGTTGTTCTCATCATTGTTTTTAGTTTCTGTTAAGATTGAAAAACTCATAAAAGTTGCAAAGGCCAACTGTTCCAAAACATATCAAATAATGGAACTACTGGTGATGCGTATTCATTTAGACAAAGATTTCAAATAATGAACCAATCTCGACTATTAACTGAAAATTTTACAAGACAGTAAATAGAACAGATCAAAAACATCTACATGAACAACAGACACTTGATCAATATTCTTAGGCTTTTGGACTGTCAAATGTGCACCAGCTGCATGATTCATCGCCATACTCCTCCCTTGTCTTTTGAATGGGAGTAGAGGTTTTTCCCTTCTGAAGTCTTTGTTGGAGTAACCTGTCTCCCCCACTGGTTCAGCCCAAGTAGCTAGTTGTTTTTCTCTAAGCAGGGAAGACTTTCAGTTGCCTGGTAAAATTCTTGTCAGAGTAATTCAGGAATAACAGAATTTCTGCTGCCAGGATAATATCCCTAAAGTAATTTGACACCTTCAATCTTTAAACTGCAGTCACCATGTCCTGCAATCATTATTCCAAAATTTGTTTTTATGCAAGTAGTACTGGTTGTAACAAAAATTTAAAGAGTTGGGGACATATTTAAACATCTGTGTTTCATATTTTATATCCACCTGTAAAAAAAAAAGTTTTTGGATAAGGGAATGGAATAAGACATGCACAATTCTCAATACGCATTGATCCAATCAAAGACCAAGTCAAATACTTTCAGAGCAAAATAAAGTTTGGTTTTATTCTGGAATACAATTGAGGAAATCTTCACCCATTTAATATTAACACTTTTGCTGCTGTAGACATACGTAGACATCTTTTTTAAAACTTACATTGCCTGCTGTTGACGTATATATTCATTTTCAAGACATCATGAAATGTTGGTCCCTAGAATGCTAATAACTAAATGGCATTTAGTGCTCTTTTCAAACGATGCACAGACATATAGAGTGGTTGTGCAATATATTTTTATTACATTGTGTTGGGGGGGGGTATTATTTAGTTTTGTCTATACCGCAGAGTATCCAAAATGGTAACAACCGTCAGAAACTGCCATCAGCATCTTTATAGTCATTTATTTCAGGTAAATGACAATTTCTTATTATTTCTGAAACTGGCCAGCACAGCCAGGCAACAATGCAGCAGTAGACGTGTTGGATAAAGTCTTTAATATATGAGGGGCATTCCAAATGTTTTGAGACTTCTTTTAGGAGAGACATTCATAACTGTCTTAGATTATTGTAATATTAGTATATTATTGATAATCATAATATTAGCAGTTTCCCTACAAGGAAACATTTGGCATTCATTAACCAAGCAGCCAGTATTGCTTTTGGTTAAAATTTATAAAATCTTTCTCTTAAAACAGATTTCTCAAGTCCAGTAGCTGTTATCATTCTTTCCAGTATATGTAGTTTCGGTTATTTGGTACAGTTGTTTGTGATTACTATTCATGTAATAAGTTGACCTGCCAACTTTTGTTATTCCAAAATTGAAGGAGACACATGTAACAGTTCTTTAGACACACAGTGCTTATCAAATCTGACTAGTTTGCAGAATGCAGTTGGGATGTGAAGACATTTTGGAAGGTTGCTATGCAATAAAGTTTCATGTTGAATGGGATGGGCATCAAAAAAGTCCCTCACCCTCCATACAGTCCAGACCTTTCTCTCTGATATGACAAGGCCATTTTGGAAGGTTGCTATGCAATAAAGTTTCATGTTGAATGGGATGGGCATCAAAAAAGTCCCTCACCCTCCATACAGTCCAGACCTTTCTCTCTGATATGACAAGGCCATTTTGGAAGGTTGCTATGCAATAAAGTTTCATGTTGAATGGGATGGGCATCAAAAAAGTCCCTCACCCTCCATACAGTCCAGACCTTTCTCTCTGATATGATATGGCCATTTTGGAAGGTTGCTATGCAATAAAGTTTCATGTTGAATGGGATGGGCATCAAAAAAGTCCCTCACCCTCCATACAGTCCAGACCTTTCTCTCTGATATGATATGGCCATTTTGGAAGGTTGCTATGCAATAAAGTTTCATGTTGAATGGGATGGGCATCAAAAAGGTCCCTCACCCTCCATACAGTCCAGACCTTTCTCTCTGATATGATATGGCCATTTTGGAAGGTTGCTATGCAATAAAGTTTCATGTTGAATGGGATGGGCATCAAAAAAGTCCCTCACCCTCCATACAGTCCAGACCTTTCTCTCTGATATGACAAGGCCATTTTGGAAGGTTGCTATGCAATAAAGTTTCATGTTGAATGGGATGGGCATCAAAAAAGTCCCTCACCCTCCATACAGTCCAGACCTTTCTCTCTGATATGACAAGGCCATTTTGGAAGGTTGCTATGCAATAAAGTTTCATGTTGAATGGGATGGGCATCAAAAAGGTCCCTCACCCTCCATACAGTCCAGACCTTTCTCTCTGATATGATATGGCCATTTTGGAAGGTTGCTATGCAATAAAGTTTCATGTTGAATGGGATGGGCATCAAAAAAGTCCCTCACCCTCCATACAGTCCAGACCTTTCTCTCTGATATGACAAGGCCATTTTGGAAGGTTGCTATGCAATAAAGTTTCATGTTGAATGGGATGGGCATCAAAAAAGTCCCTCACCCTCCATACAGTCCAGACCTTTCTCTCTGATATGATATGGCCATTTTGGAAGGTTGCTATGCAATAAAGTTTCATGTTGAATGGGATGGGCATCAAAAAGGTCCCTCACCCTCCATACAGTCCAGACCTTTCTCTCTGATATGATATGGCCATTTTGGAAGGTTGCTATGCAATAAAGTTTCATGTTGAATGGGATGGGCATCAAAAAAGTCCCTCACCCTCCATACAGTCCAGACCTTTCTCTCTGATATGACAAGGCCATTTTGGAAGGTTGCTATGCAATAAAGTTTCATGTTGAATGGGATGGGCATCAAAAAAGTCCCTCACCCTCCATACAGTCCAGACCTTTCTCTCTGATATGACAAGGCCATTTTGGAAGGTTGCTATGCAATAAAGTTTCATGTTGAATGGGATGGGCATCAAAAAGGTCCCTCACCCTCCATACAGTCCAGACCTTTCTCTCTGATATGATATGGCCATTTTGGAAGGTTGCTATGCAATAAAGTTTCATGTTGAATGGGATGGGCATCAAAAAAGTCCCTCACCCTCCATACAGTCCAGACCTTTCTCTCTGATATGATATGGCCATTTTGGAAGGTTGCTATGCAATAAAGTTTCATGTTGAATGGGATGGGCATCAAAAAGGTCCCTCACCCTCCATACAGTCCAGACCTTTCTCTCTGATATGATATGGCCATTTTGGAAGGTTGCTATGCAATAAAGTTTCATGTTGAATGGGATGGGCATCAAAAAAGTCCCTCACCCTCCATACAGTCCAGACCTTTCTCTCTGATATGACAAGGCCATTTTGGAAGGTTGCTATGCAATAAAGTTTCATGTTGAATGGGATGGGCATCAAAAAAGTCCCTCACCCTCCATACAGTCCAGACCTTTCTCTCTGATATGACAAGGCCATTTTGGAAGGTTGCTATGCAATAAAGTTTCATGTTGAATGGGATGGGCATCAAAAAAGTCCCTCACCCTCCATACAGTCCAGACCTTTCTCTCTGATATGACAAGGCCATTTTGGAAGGTTGCTATGCAATAAAGTTTCATGTTGAATGGGATGGGCATCAAAAAAGTCCCTCACCCTCTATACAGTCCAGACCTTTCTCTCTGATATGATATGGCCATTTTGGAAGGTTGCTATGCAATAAAGTTTCATGTTGAATGGGATGGGCATCAAAAAAGTCCCTCACCCTCCATACAGTCCAGACCTTTCTCTCTGATATGATATGGCCATTTTGGAAGGTTGCTATGCAATAAAGTTTCATGTTGAATGGGATGGGCATCAAAAAGGTCCCTCACCCTCCATACAGTCCAGACCTTTCTCTCTGATATGATTTGGCCAGTTTGGGAGGTTGCTATGCAATAAAGTTTCATGTTGAGAAATGTCCCTCATCCTCCCTACAAGTCCAGGACCCTGGTCTCTGTGATTTTTGGTTGCTGCACAAGCTGAAGGAGAACTTCAGAGGCAGTTGTTTTGAAGACATTGAGAAAATGAAGGAGGCTGTGACAAGCGTCCTGCTCACCTTCAATTTGGATGACTTCTATAGAATCTCAGCAAAATGGTTAGGGCACTACAATAAGTGAAGTTGGAGGATTCCACTCTGAAAGAGATTAGAGTTTTGAACTTCTTTGAAATTAATAAATGTCTCCCCCTTAAAAAAGACTCGGAACTTCTGGAGTGCACCTGATATTTACCACCATTTCTTTTTCTAGAATACATTATTATTGTAGTGTTTAAAGAAAGAAAGGAAGATGGAAAGAAAGAAAGAAAGAAAGAAAGGAAGATGGAAAGAAAGAAAGAAAGAAAGAAAGGAAGATGGAAAGAAAGAAAGAAAGAAACGAAGATGGAAAGAAAGAAAGATGGAAAGAAAGAAAGGAAGATGGAAAGAAAGAAAGGAAGAAACGAAGATGGAAAGAAAGAAAGAAAGAAACGAAGAAAGAAAGGAAGAAAGGAAAAACAAAGAAAGAAAGAAAAAACAAAGAAAGAAAGAAAAAACAAAGAAAGAAAGAAAAAACAAAGAAAGAAAGAAAAAAACTAAGAAAAAACAAAGAAAAAGAAAAAAAACAAAGAAAAAAGAAAAAAAACAAAGAAAAAAGAAAAAAACAAAGAAAAAAGAAAGAAACAAAGAAAAAAGAAAGAAACAAAGAAAAAAGAAAGAAAAAATGGAAAAAAGAAGAAAAAGAAGAAAGGGAAAAGAAAGCAAAACAGATGCCTCAATTCAAGTTCCTTGTGCCATTCCAGAAAACACCCAATTCCTCCTGCTATGTTCTATCTTTACAAGAGTTAGATCAGAGACCAAAAATGAAATATTCCTGTTGTTTCTAGACTGCAGCTGCACAATCCTCACTTTTACCCAGCCTTGTCAGTGATGAATTATTTTTAACCCTACAGCCCCTTTCCCCAAAACATCATAAACCTATCATTACTCTATTGGCATTTCTCTGACAAACGTTTCAACAAGCTGCACTTAGTTTAACAGTTCAGACCTTTACAGCCAGAATGTGCCATGCCAGTTTTACAGGGATGAATCATCTTCATTCCCTTTGTCTTCCACTGGTAAGAAAGATGTTCCACTCAGTTTCTTCCAGAGAATGGCTACTTTGTGGAACAGACTCCTAAGACGATATGTGGAACCATGTTAAAGTATTGTAGAAAAATGCAATAGATTCAAGTTATATTACAAAAACTCAAACTTAACTCATTTTTATGCACAACATGGGCTTCGATTTGAATTCCCACATTCTCTTTTATTAACCAATCAGCAACATTATTTGTAAACACGCTGAGACATTGAAATTTTCAGACAACTATGTTTATCGTCTGCTATGAAATTTGAAGGATCATTTCAGAAAATAATCAACTATATTTTCCCTTCTAATAATAAATATTTAAAAATTGGGAAAATATTTATTAACTAATAAACTCAGATTAGTAAAATCTAACTTTTAGATTTCTGCAGCCCTTATTTCTTTCTTATAAATATTCATGATGTTAAGTTAATTATTCAGCTTTCAGTTTTTCCATAAACCCTTGACCAGAGTCAGTTGTTTGTTGTTGTAGACAAGCTGAATTCTCAAAACATTTTGTATATTTATTTGAGTATACTTTATTACAAAAGTTTAGCAATGTTAAACTAAGCACATTTAAAACATACAAACCAAGATATTGTCTACACAAATTTTAACAGCTTTCTTTGCCGGCTGCCATGCTGACTACTACAAAATTTTAAGCATTCATAAAACAACGTAATTACGTTACACTCTCCTTATGTAAACACATTCTGTTTCTTCTATCATACTAACACAATTGATTCGGTTTGTATTGTAAAGAAAGAAAAACAAAAAATATTTTTGTGTGAATTTGTTTTGCAGGGATCTTTGTAATTAATTTCTTTCAATTTGAAAAATAATAAAATTTGTCAAGGTGTGTTGCAAGATTGTTTATTTTCTTCACTTTCACACACCTAAACCCCTACAGATGCTTCCCTGATAACTACAACCGTAACCATTTCAAGTCCAGGGTCAACTGTGATCTATCCTATATATCCTGATAATTTGCATTTACTGCATCCATATAACAAAATCACTTGTTAAACCTCTACCTTGAGCGGCTCTTTGGCCTTGTATTGGGTGAATATTTAGCTAAAAAAAAAGCATATTTGCGATGTATAAACTGACTAACATACAGCATGCATGTCGAAATTACACATTATAAGCAAGAAAAGACAAATGCAAAATCAGGGGTTGAACTGGACAGTCAGATTAAAAGACAGGCCCAGAGTGAAAAATTGTTGGAACAATCTTTCTTGTTGATGCAAATCACCTTCTCTTACTCAACCACCAGTTCACCACTCTAACCTATCTGCTTAAAGTACACACTTAATGAAATGATTTAACTGATTTCAGATTTTTATAAAATTGTAAAAATTAAAGAACAGCTGATGCACAAAAAACGACCAATAAGAATATCATTAAATCCAAACAGAATGTGATACGCGGCAAGAATTAGGAATATTCAATAGATGATCGAGTCACTGTTTATACTGAGGGGGGGAAGGGAGGAAGTTAAACTGAAATAAATACATTTTAAAAAAGGACACCAGATGTGACCAGTAAAAGAAAGAGAAAAATCAAACCCCCAATGGATCAAATAATGAGACTTATTCAACATTCTCCCCAAAGAATAATGGACATGACAGAACGGGGAAAAAAAAACAAAAAAAAAACACAAAGCTTATTGGGACAGCATCAGAACTTACAATGTCGAACTTCCCTCAGATCTCTTCAAAAAACAGACCTTTCAGAACAGCATCCCTCATTTCTAAGTGAATTCTCTCTGGCATCGAAAACTTTAGTCCTCACAAAAACTCCCAACAAAAGCCAAAAGGCCAGTACTGGATCATGCCTGAATGTACTGTGACCAGGGACCACCCTAACCCCTCTACTACAGTTTTGATCGGAGAAAATACTGTAGTAGAACACTTGCCTCATTCTGATCTGAACTGCACGCAAGACATATATGTGAAAGAGAGAGTCGGGGAATGAGCACCAACTTCAAAAATCTATTTTGGTTATTTTTATTTAGTGGCATATCAACCTCTGCGGGTTATTTAATGCCAAAATCTAAATATATTGTACGCAATTTTATTTTTTTATTTTTGGAGATAATAATGGTTTTATTGATTATTAAGTCTTACTAATTAACCCATAGCTGCGGGAGAGGCAGATTCATACCTTTCCCAATGATATTCATGTGTAAGTGAATATAAAGAACACAACTGGAATTGGAACTCAGCTTTCCAATTAACAATTCTGAACCATTATCCATTACACCATCCATACATCCAAGCTTACAGCATCTGGTATTCACAAAGGATCACCCATCTACATACTGACCAGGCTCAACATTGCTTGACTTTGGTGATTGTACGGGAACTGGTGCTTCATTTTGATGCGGCTGTAAGACTGAAATATTTAATCAATCAGAAAAAACTAAAATCCTGTTTCTCTTGAACCTACTTTCAAGAAAATTTTCTCATAAAACCCAATTTTCAACTTTCAGGAGCAGAGATGCAACTGTATCAAAGTTGTTCAATGTCACGAGAAAACATGGCTACATAACCCCCCACCTAAACACATGCGAAATGAAATGTGTAGAATCTTCACTGATGATCAAAGTCTTTTACCAACCACAGTTTTGACTGTGGACCAATAACTAAAAGTCTTTGATAAACCAAATACCAAAAGATTTTAACTTAACTAAAGACTATTTTTTAGTCCTTTTTGACTCTCTTGAATTTGTGACACTAGGATCTCTGGGGATTGATCAAATAAAAAAAAAGAAGGAAAGAAATAAGAGGAAAGAGTCTACTAACTGGATTATAATTGTTGGATTCACAGGAAGATGGGGTGAAAAGTTAAGAAAATTAAAAACAAAATGCACTGAAAAAAATCATTTTTTAAAATAATTCCAAGAATCAAATCCAAATTTAATTAGATGGAATTCAGTAAGATTGAGCAAAACCAAGACTACCAATCCTTCCCTACTTCCTACTGATGAGAAAGAGACCATTAAGGTATCCACGAAGATGTCAGATAAAATATAAACATGTTGTCAATAAAAAGACCAAGATGGTCACTGAAATAACATTTAAAGACTGCTCTGAATGAAAAAGCCAGGAAAAAACATTTGGTTTGATCCATCCAGAAGAGAAGTGTCCTCATAGGGATAGAGGCCAGTTTGATGTATTTGTCATTATAATTTCTGTGACATTTGTCCAGAAAATTTTTTATATCTAAACATTAAATTAGATTCCTTTTGATACGATAAGAGAAAAATTAATTACTATTTTGGAATGACCATAAACAAAATGGCTGTGCGGTCTGTTGATCATAAAAAAAATGCATAAACTGTTTTTATCACTACTGTGATGGGAATAATTTTCTTTCCTTTTCTTTCCCTATTCTTGAGGGTTCTGGTTGATCGTAAAATCACAGCATGAGACAAGCTGATAAAGAAAGATTAATGACTGAAAATCCCTTTTGTTTTCACTACTTCATCTGGAAATTGGATTAATCACACCAAACCTAAGAGCAGCATGAGATTATCTGCTGAGAAAGTGGAAGAAGGAAAAGAGAGATTAGCACTGCCTATATAGAGTGATGGCGTGAGGTGAGACATGAAGGGAGTTGGAGTTAAGGGGATCTTGATTCATCTGACCATTCTCAAAAGAAGGCTGGACAACCCCAAATTTGGGAAACCACTGGAGTAAATATATTTTTATATATGGAATTTTAGAAATGGTTGATGCTTAGGGTAGAAGATAACTGAATACAGACCTTAGTCAATCCCACCGCTGCCTGATGCAGGACTCCATATAAACCAGAGGTTTTAACAACTTGTAGAGAGATCCCCAAACTACTGCTACTGGAATCCACATCATTTGCCGAGACCTTCTGACCAAGACCTTGCGCTGGCCCTGAAGACCAGAACTTAGACATATAAGTTACTACTAAAACAAGCTGCAGACTCCAAAGGGGATCTCAGTGCCATTTGATTATAACAAGTGGGAACGGTTAAAACTGCTGTATATAACAAATCGTAGATAAACTAATTGGTGTTACATTTTTAACCCAAGTTAATTCTTTATTTCAAAGGATTCTTTTTTGTGTGGCTCCCAGTTCTCAAACCGTCTTCACTTCAGTTTGTTTCATCAGGTGACCTTCTCACCATCTGAGATCAAAAAACACAATGTGGCAGAGGAGTGATTAGTTGCAAACAAACAAACACCAGCTAAGTTGAGTAGAAACGTGACTACCATCATGATAACAGCGACAAACAAGTCACACGTTAAAGAGAGAAAAGTCAGCCAGCTGGCAACTACAGTGATCTGATGAAACCCGAGGACTGGCTTGTGGGGTGACATTATTGGTTTACATTGATCAGGATCAATGAGTGGGGTTACCAATTCAAGAACATATGTTTGTAAATACAAATGATTTATTTAACAGACACTTTGGTTTTCTTTATTTTTTTGTATAGGGATGCAAAAGGCGATTATTTCCCTTTGCTTGAGATAAAGTTACATATATTATGTGACAGCCACTTAGAGACATCACTTTACAGAGTGAAAAAGTATGTCAGTCCTTCAGTTTTGAGCAGTTACTTTTTTAGCATGGGCTGAGACTATATCTGCCTACCCCAGCAGCTTACAATATCCTCACTAGTAATATAGCAGATGAATCTGGCCCACTTGAATCTGGAATCTTAAATATAGCTTCTCCAGAAACACAGAAGAATCTCCAGCAGGCCTAATTTCTGTTGAAAATTTGTTCTCTTTTTACACTGTTTGTTGTGTAGACATGTGTTATAATTTCTCTCATGGGACAAATGTAAATATGTGTGTCTCTTTCTCTATTTATATATATAATATTGTGCATGACTTAGTGGTATAAGACTTTCTCTGAGAATAAAGCATTCATTTCCTTTCAGCTATTTCATTCCATCCATGCATTAAAGTGTTATTATACTATGGGTAACAAGGAAAATACAAATGGGAGGATAAATCTTTCTTCCGTTTCACACCTATAATCTAGTGATTTAATTGATGTGATGATGATATATTTACAGTTGGCCCATTGTTATACAGACGTTTGGATTTTTAATATAGAATAACCTGAGAGATAAAATTTGCTACATGCCTGCCAGCCTTCTTCAGGTATCTGTTGATAAGGATAATCTTCAGGGAATTCAAATTACAAGGAGAGATCGTTTTCATTGTACTGTCCATGTCGAGGTGTTGAATTCACAATGGAATAATTGCAAATTTCCCCCCCCCCTTCCCTTTTATAGACAGAAGTCCACAAAATGCATGTTGGGATATATTTCTTAGCTAATAAAATGGGACGGCTTGTATTCTGACATGACTCAGTCATTGGGGCTAGTTTTTAAACTGTTGTTTTATTCCCCTCCCCCCACAGACGATAAATTGTACATATGGGGACTAGTCAGTATTCTCATGGAGACATTGAGGTATTATGGTGGGTTTGGTGAGAAAGGTACGTAAGAATGTGTTGTTTTGGAGCCAGGAATATTGTTAGTGTGATTGGGTCAGCGTTTGTGGCTAGCTAAGTTTAAAGTTAAGACAGAAGACCGACCTCTTCACCCTTTCAGCCTTGTGCCACATTTTCTGTTTTATTCAGGAATAAATATCCTCAGTCCAGATCTGCCAAGTCAGGCAGTTTGTTGCCAGGCTCGTAGCTGGCTTGTCAAGCGCCCTGCTTTCAAGCAGAGAGAAACCCAGACAAATCTATGCGGAAAGATGGAGTCATATCTGGGGAGGTGGACACATCTGACCCTCTGTATGTAGGGTCTATGAGGGAATTTTTGCCCGAGCCTACAGGTTCATAATCGCCCCTCATAAAAAAAACGGCCTTGTGCCACATCCTGCCTTGTGGGGAGGCTAAGGTAAATAACCTCAGCCCAGATCTGCCTTAAATACTAGACAGACATACTGTGTTCACTTGGTCAACCTTGCTTTTGTGTGTAAACACCAACACCGTTCGTGAACTCTTGCCTTCTTACATGTTGATTTGCTTCATTTTTGGAAGCCGTTTTTTTTTTGTTTTTTTTTAATAATAATGGGTATAAAGTAATTAATAATAACAAAACAAAAGTCATTGAAACAAAGCAAGTTCAGTCGACCAATGATAAGTGTTGCTGTTTCATTTTTTGTCCTTTTTCTTTATTTCATTTTTATTAATTCTGTTCATTGGAAAGTTGTTATTTATCTTGCATTTTTTGACAATGGCTTCTAATATATCACTAGGAATATCTTTTGCCTTGGTTTTTTTTTTTTTTTTTTTTTAGTACTGATCAATTAATTACTACTGTTTCCTTTCCACCAAGTCTGAATCTGTACTACCGGACTCATGGATTGAACTCCTAATTAAATTACAATACCATCAAATTCTCAAACCAATGCTTTAAATTATTAAATGCTATAGTATTATTGTCCCATCCTGTGAAAATTTCACTCATCGACCATATTGAACTTTCCGGTAACTATTTTGGTCTTTACTGAATTCTTTTCCTAAAAGAAAAAAAAAAATTAATTGATAAATTTTCATTTTAACACCCGAGCGCTAAATTCACTGCTGAATGGGCCTATTTACTTCCTTTCCTTGCAGAAATTAGTACGCGCTAAAAATTAATGCACAAACTTGTTAAAGTAGATGGGTTGATTCTATTTTTTCATTATTTTTTTCATTTGTCCCCTTCTTCTACACAGAAAGAAACCCCCTCCCCTAACCTTAACACCTAACCCTAAAGAAGAAGGGAACAAATTAAAAAATAAAAAACATTAAATTAAATAATTACTTCAATTGACCTAATCTTTTTGGGGTTAGAGATAACGATTAATTTTTCTTTTCATTCTTCATAAAAAAAAAAATTACTTTGTTATTCTTTTATATTTGTAGATGTTTACATATATTTTTGAATGAAAGTTAACTTTCTTCTTAAATTAAGTACAAAAGAAAATTTTAAAAAATCGCTTAACGGAAGCGCGTACTAATTTCTGCAAGGAAAGGAAATAAATAGGCCCATTCAGTAGTGAATTTAGCGCTCGGATGTTAAAATGAAAATTTACCAATTAATTTCCTGGAAAACTGTGAAAGGTTACTAGGGCAATAGTTTTACAAGAAAGAAAAATCCGGGAAGATGGAATTATAAAGTTGGCTGACAAAGAAAGAGGATTATGAAACATTGAAAGTGAAACAATAATGTATGTTGTTCAATAAAGTTGTAAAATTGAAATATTAATTACATTGTTTTTTTAATTAATTTCATAAATCGAACAAGCTTTCTGGGTAACCGAATATAATAAATTTAAAATTAAATTATATTACAGAATTGTAAGAGGTGGCGTGTGGGAAGCTAAAACAAGTTTGTTTAGACAAGAATTCTGTTCAAAACAAGTATATGGTTCTTGTTTGTACGATCCCGCCTCATCTCATTGCTAAAAAAAATAAATTTTGTTTACAACAATAAATTAACGAAATGCGGTCAACGAAATGAAGACGAGAATTTTTTTACCAAGTTTCATATAGCGAATATGTCTAGCGAAAAACTTTAAAAAATAGTATTTTCGTTTGAAAGATAAATATGAAATTGTATTTAAAGGTAATTGTTCAATGTTTATTTTTAAAATAAGTTATTTTTATGTATTTATTTTTGGTAGTGGCGGATGGTCAATCTTTTTCATTTGTAAAGAAAGAAAGAGTCGCTCTGCTGGTTTGATTTCGACAATTATGAGAAAAAAAAATTTTTAAATAGAAAAGCAGAAAAACGTATTTTTCTTTTTACCTTTTCTTTCGTTTTCAAGTTTCGTTAAAAAAAGAAAAGAAAAGAAAGAAAAAAGCTCATTACTGACCAACTCAAAAAGACTGATGATGTCAAGTGTAATAAATAAAAAGCACATAAAATCTTCATAACTCAAGCAAGTTCAAAAAGCGATTTGAAAATATTGCTAGTTTTTTTAAATAAGAATTAAAAAAATTAATTAATCAAAGATTCAAAAAGAAAAAGTTTTTTTTTTAAATTACAAAATGGGTGTGTGCATATGTTTTGGATTTTTGAACAGAAAAAAAACAGCAGCAATTATTTTTTTAATTTAATAATAAGAACAATGTTTTTGTAGATAATAAATTAATTTTCCCCTTATTAGAATAACAGAAAAATATTTTGATATTTTTGTTAAGATTCTGGTGTTTTTAAAGAAAAAAACAATTCCCGTTTTACTGTTGTCGCATGTTATTTTGTTTGTGTTTTTTTACTTCATATAATTTTAAACGATATTTCTTCATTTTAAATTTTAATTTAATTTTCTAGAATCAAAAAAAGATATTTCGTAATTTTATTTTAAAAAATTAAAAACATCGTTTATTTTTCTTGAAAACCCCATGACACTCGTGCAATTACGGATAAGGTAACATGCCCTTTCATAGCTTACTTTTAGCAGCTACAATAAACATTTCTTATTATGAAAATGACTTACGTAAAATTTTTGACAGCATTTTTGGATGCAAAATAAAGACAGATTTTTTTTTTTATCTCGAGAAAATACGATTGATAAATAGAAAACTTGGTAATTATTTTAAAATTAAAGTTAAAACATTGGAAAGAAGACTTGTTTGTAATCGATCATGTGATCACAAGTAATTAATTCATAAAATGTTGATAAATAAAAATACAGCTGTTTTATTATTGTTTCTTTTTTTTTTTTAACGGGCAATTTTTAATTGTTTTAATTTAAATCTGACTGACTTTCTTACTGAAATATAATAAATCTCGTAAGTTAAAAAGGTTAGATTATGTGTTAAAAGTTAAAAGTTTAAAAAGAAAAACTGATGTTGTGGAGATGACTTTTTATTTGTCGTCTGGCTAAAAAATAAGGCCAAAAGAGAGGAAAAAATAAGCAATTTGTAAATATCAAAGGTAACTTGTCTCTGCATGGCTTGCACAATCGGTTGACGACATCGGCCTGGGGAGAGTCAATAAGTCCTTCCCCCAAACAAAATCGATTTCTCAGGGTCCAATCCCAACAAAAACAAACCGGTAAACAAATAAAAGATACGTAAATAAAATACATGCTTTAATTAAATCCAAAAAGAGATCATCGCTAAAAGAAAAAAAATTAAATAGACAAACAAATCTGTTGCAATGAAAGAGAAAATAATTTATGACCGTTTTTCTTTTGCAATCTTTTTTTTTCTTTTCCGGGAATTCAATACAACACGAGAGTGCAGGAAAAATAAACAAGACACTTACTTTCATAACGCAGTCTTCTCCATGGTGCATACAATGGTGACACTGCTGGTGGATCCTCGGAACTTGCACCGCTGTTGGATTGCGACATTGGCGAGGGCTGCCCAACGGCAGAGCCAATTTGTTTCAGTACGTCACTATCACCAGACGAGTTTTCTATGGACGTCGCCATCTTAAAATTATTAGTGCGGCTGACGAGTCCCGCAGAAACTGTCAATTCCTCTACACTATGACGTCATACGGCGCCAAGTTGAAATTTTATATTTCGCAATTAAAGATGCCTGTTGTAATGAAACGGAAAAATGTCTCACGCGTCATGGATACTGAATATAATTGTAATATATACCGAGTAATTCGCAGATTAGTTATTGATTCCACATTGGAAATATGGACAATAATAATAAAAAATAAAATAAAAACATCGATTACATCATGGTACTAAAAATTAAAATTAATCCGCACGCCTACTGGAAAGAAATATGGTACAAGGTCGAGTTTAAAGTAAGTTACAATCTGTATATGAATGAGGCTGAAACTGCTCAGTTTCCTCAGCGCTGTAATATTAGGAGGCTCCAGACATCAGGGATTAACCTTAACTTTTCTTTCTGGAAGAGGTTGTAGGGTCTTCTCCGAGTTAGACTAAAAGTAGTGGTAAACAAAATTTACATATGTATTTTTGTCAGTAAAGATAAAAGGAAAAAAATGATTCATTTGTTTAAAAGCATATCAACTCCTTATGGGAGCTATAATGCTAAAATTTTCTCGAGAGGTTTAAAGTAATGAAAATATGTTATTCTGTTTCCGCAGTTGAGTACATGGTAGATGATACTCAACTTTTGTGCATATATATGTTTGTGCTCAGATAATTACTAGACACTGTGATATGTGTGTTTTATGTTGTAATTTTGTTGAAGTTAGGGGAGGCACGGTGGTGTAATGGATAGCGGCTCGGATTGAGGAATTGGAGAGCCGAGTTTGAATTCCAGTCTAAACCATTACATTCACTTACGTGCTAATAACCTCGAGAAAGATATTAATCCTTTTCTTCTCCCCCAAGCTATGGGTAAGTAGCTAGACAGACTGGGTTCTATAGCCTTGGATGGCAACTGGTCTACCGCAGAATGAAATGGCAACCTACTGCAGGAAAAAATCTGCCTCATCAGTCATGTATCGAAAGATAAATGATCACCTGTGTGTATATCACGCATGGCACATAACTGATATTTTAGAATACATTTTGAGTTCTTGTAGCATATTATATGGACTATTTTCATGAAAGAGTTCTTTCATGTTGGTTGTTTGATTTTGTTTGGCAGCATATCAACCTCTATGGGTTACTTAATGCCGAAATCTATTTTGTACATAGTTTTTTTTAATTTTTTTTATTGACAGTAAGGTTCACCCTGTACATGACCTGGGGGCCACTCAAAGTAGAGGGTTAAATTAAGGTGGGTAGTTTAAATGGATAGGAAGGGAAGATAATGGTTAACTATAGACTTCAACAGGTTAAGATTGTAGTGATCAGGGAAACATCCTCTTAGGAGTCTGTTCCACAGGGCAGTGGTTTGCAGGAAGAAGCTGTTCAAGCAAAACTTACTTCTTGCCAATGGAATATGGAGGGAATGTGATAGGTTTGTGGAATGTTCCACGACAGCCAGTTTACCCTCCGCTGGGAAATGCACTCTTCCTGTTGTAATTTTCACCACCACCATCTTACAAAATATATAACAAGCATTCATTGGTTAATCACTTTCAATCTAGCTCGCTGATTGGTCAGTTTCAACCAATCAAATCACCCTCACGCAACAGATCTATTTTGGCGCCAACTCAGTCGGATCCAGTCACGTGGTACAACATACTATAAAACCAAACCTGAGTGATTCTTGCTCTCTTTCGTCACGCTCCCTCTTGGTTCTCTCGTGCGTCTCAACTCCGCTGCCAAATGTGACTCTTAAAGAACTCCCATCTTGACTAATGCATTCAGATGTAAAAGAACTTTACAACATTTCATGCAAGTATAATTCTGAACTATTACCAACTTGTACAATACACAATTCCAAACATGCAACAACTCATTCTTCTACAGTTTAATAATCAATTTATTCGTTATGATCTTAGGTACAAATATTACCTAGTCTAAGAGACACAACTCTGTCTAACCTTTCAGTTCACATGCATGTACATCAAATACTTAATAAATTCAATTGTTATGTTTTGAATTATTATTTTTGTCTTTTATTAATTGTTGTGGATGGAAGATTATTGAACACGCACAATTTTAAGCCTTCTGATCATTCAAACCTTCTGATATCTCTTAACATCTTCACACAACCACAACAGGTTTATGCTTTCGACTACAGATATTTTGTACATAATTTTATACATTCAGAGTAAACGTAAAGATATCTTTTTAGATATATATTCTATAGATCATAAAATGCATTCTTGGTAATTTTACTATAAAAATGTACTGTTGATTTTTGTTTGGGGGTTCACTATTTCCTGGTACCCTGGCAAGAGCTACCACTTGTCCCACCCAAAATTATGACTGTTATTGGATTATCTAGAGAAATTAGTTAAAAACTGATAAATCCTCAATTTCTCAGAGTTGATGCTTGTCAGAAACATAAAATCTGTATGAACCTTTTCCAGATACACATCAGAATCTGTATGAACCTTTTCCAGAACACATCAGAATCTGTATGAACCTTTTCCAGATACACTTCAGAATCTGTATGAACCTTTTCCAGAACACATCAGAATTTTTAATTATCAATGTAATTTTCTGTAGCAAAACAAATGGAAATAGTAAGAGCAATTCTGTTGTAGAATTGTTGTAACCTAGGGAAGGTTACTGAATAGAATAATTGCACAAAGGTTGGTAATGAACAATAATACTTAGGACAAGAACAACATATATAAGATTTGCCAGCAATGCATAGAAGTCGTCAACTGCTAGAAGTGAGCCAAGTGAATTCCACAATGAATCTCCAACTGCAGACCAACATACAGTATTTACTACTGTATTTATGTGAATTGGGACATACCCATTATCGTCCATAGATATGCTACAAGAACATACCCTATACAAGTATAGACATAGATGCTGCAGTTGTAATATCTGTTACATGCTGGAAACCTACTCTCTTCCCTTGTGTTCTATTCCCCTCTTGTTGAATGGACAGAATCTTCAGACTTATTCCATAACATTTGTTCTGTAGTGGTGGGATGACTGGCTATGACTAGCTTAAACCAGCTTGGGCCAGTGGCTCAAGTGGAGACACTTGGCTCCCCATGTTAAAAACTGACCTGGTTTCACAACCTGATTCAACAGGATGTCAAGGTAAATACTGGGCTCTTCTTCCAGAAGAACTCTCTGTCGAACTCTCTGCCTTTGGGAAGTGAGGAATCTAGATGGGGCTATATTTTCCTTGGTTGCTTGAGTTTAATTTCAACTTTTTCTTTAACTAGTAACGTTCTACCATCACCTAGTAGACTATCATGATGATTAGTACTCTGAAGGTGGCTCCTTGCCTCAAAAGCCTATTAGGACTTGTCGCACACACAAGTATGGATTAGCTCCCTTGTCTAGAGAAATTAGTTAAAAACTGATAAATCCTTGATTTCTCAGAATTGATGCTTGTCAGAAACATAAAATCTGTAAGAACCTTTTCCAGATACACATCAGAACCTTTGCTGATAGAAAAGATCATTTTTAATTATCAATGTAATTTTCTGTAGCAAAACAAATGGAAATAGTAAGAGCAATTCTAATGTACACTATACAAGCATAGACAATTTTCAACTTATCACCAGGCTCTTCTTCTAGAAATGGCTCTTGACTTGTTGAGCTATCTGCTCTCAGGCAGAGAGGGACCTAGACTAGGCTATGCTGAAGAGCAGAGTCTCATCTGGGGAGGTCGACAAACCCAACCCTGTGTATGAGGGGTCTACAGGGAATTTTTGCTTGAGCCTATGGGCTCAGAATTGTCCCACATAAATACTGGCCTTGTGCGGCATCCTGCCTAGTGGGGAGGTCAGGTAAATATCAGGCTCTTCTTCCAGAAGAACTTTCTGCCTTTGGGCAGTGAGGAATCCAGATGGGGCTATGCGTACAGACAGAGTCTCCTCTGGGGAGCTAGACAAACTTGACCCCCGTGTATGCTGGGTCTATGGGGAATTTTTGCCTGAGCCTACAGGCTCAGATTGCCCCATATAAAAACTGGCCTTGTGCCACATCCTACCTCGTGGGGAGGTCAGGTAGATACCGGCTCTTTTTCTGGATTTTCTGGATGAAGTGTTCTGCCTAACATAAAAATCGGCCTCGTGGGGAGGTGGGTAAATTCTTTTGGAATGAAATGTTCTGTTCGGAGCTGCCTCGAAGAAGTAGCAGTTGACTTCCACTTTAAGAAGACATTCCTTCCTATATATATATTTTTTTTTGCTTTGCTTTCTCTCTCTCCCATTTTTCATGTCTATTTTCTTGGTAAAATGCTTTTCCAACTTTCTTAACAAGAAATTCTTTTTCTAAGCTTTTCTTTGCTTTAGCTCTGGCTTTAGCTGTTCAATCCGCGCCTGGCTGTCGAGCAACTCACCCCCAAATGCTTGTTTACTTATTAGCATTGCTTTGTTAACTTTCTAACACACCACATTTTGGTGTAGTTTTTGGCTCATCACCATTTTTGTATTTCACCATTTCCAGCATGTTGAATTTCTTTTCCTGCCAAATCTTACTTCGTGGTTAAACGCAGCCTTTGAGTATTTCTGCACATTTCAGTTTTCCTGTACAACACTAGTTGCCCATGTGCACCAAAACGTCTTTGACAACATCAACTTCTTCCTGTCCACCTTCCAGCAAAGTTCAATTGATTTCACATCAATCGACATGTGAACATTTTTGAATTCATTTTTCATGAATTATATTTTACAGTTGACAACTTCAGTGATTCCTTTTGTGTTATTTCATCAACAAACTTTGGTCTATCCTTCTTCTACAACATATTATCTGAAGACTACCCAATAGATTTTCTGTTCCTCTCAAGGGCTAATTATTTAATCTGTTTCTATTGATACAAAGGTCAATAAGGTTTTGCTATGAACTCTATTCCCTTTAGCCCAGGAACATATCTCTTTGACCTTCAACAAAGAGCGTGAGTTCAATACCCGGTTAAGGCAGTGGAGAACTTTCAGAGGGAAATTAACAGGAGATAACTGATAACTGACATCCATTAAACATGGCACGTGGAACTAGAACGGTCTACCCCAGTGAGCGAAATAAAGGGTTCTGTTCAACAGTCCAACCACCTGAAGAAGGCCAGAGCATATAATGGCCGAAACATTGTAATAAATATGGTGACAAAGATGAGGACAATAGTCTGAATAATGTAAATAGTGTATATTATCTGAAGACTACACAAATGGATTTATGGTTCCTCTCCCAAGACTAATCATTTAATCTGTTTGTATTGAAACTAACGTCAATGAATTTTTACTACAAACTCTATTCCCTTTTACCCAGGGTCATATCTCTTTGACCTTCAACAAGGTTACTCATACTTCAATGTCTACAAGATTTTCAAATGTAACTCAACTTCTTCCATCAGGGATAATGCCAAACTCGAACTTTCATCAACGTTACTTCAGCATTAACATTACAGTGTTTCTTTCAAATGAATTCAATCTTACTTCCTATTGAGGAAACGACATCAAATACATGAACGCTTCCTAAGGACCTTTTTGCATGCACTTGTCTACACTCCTTTTATTACAAGGACTTTTAGAATAATCATTTGCATAAACATTCTTTACTCCTTGGAAAGACTAATAAACATAATTTGATATTCTTTTCAGTGCATTCATGAAATCCTTTATTCTTTTCTCATATCTTTTGTATATAGTTTTGGTTTTGTTGGCAAAAATAAAATATGGCTTTATTTTTAATCAAAATTTTTGCCTTGTTGTTTTGTACTCAGTTTGTTGTCAACTTATCTTCTGAACAATTTTGTTTGCAGACATTTTTCTCCAACATGCAGCCAACTGCAACACACCTTGGGTTAGGGGGAACCTGGGAACAACAACAATTAAGAGGTAGTTCCAAGCTCCTAAAAACCTCCAATCTCCCAATCAGAGGTCTTGCTGCTAGATGTAGTTTACATTCTTCCTAAAACCAGATCTTCTGGATGAATATGCTACACTAATTTCCACCACTGGCTAGATGTGAATGCTCTAAACACCCAAAACTGAACTAAAATTCCATCAATTGTGCATAGGCTCCACACATACCTTCCATTTTTACTCTCGCACTCAAAGACAAAATAAGCAATACAATGCAGAATTCCCACCTAATAGCAACCATTCCCACCTAAAGAAACAAAATAAAAACTGGAGCTGAGTTGAGTCTAAGAAAAGAACATAAAAGCCCATCAAAGGGATATTTTCGGCCCTTGGATGGCATCTTGACCCAGGTTCACAGACTTTGACAGAAAGTGACCTCCCATCTCTAAGACAGCTTGCTAAAGGCCAATGCCCCAGTAAGTCACAACTCATCCTCCCTCTCTTTCATTATGCCTCTGCAGAAGTCTTTTACAACGCCACTTATCTCCTTTTTTCAACAAGAGACCATTTACACCAGTTTATCATTTGTTGTATTTTACGTTAATACAATTGTTTATTTCTTCAAACCTTTGTTGCTTCTTCTTTGTTCTGCCACCATACACTCATCAATAAATGTCAAGAAGACAATATTTTAGCGTGTTTTTATATAGCTATTAACTGTTTAGCAAAAGAAAGAAAATATACACTTGTGCAAATTAACTAAAACAAAATGAATAATTCTGTTATTATTTACTTTTTTTCATATTTTTCCAATGAAACATGGCCCATGTTAGTACTTTGTATGTCCATTCCACAAAGTTGTTCCTTGTAGATAGACCACAGATTCTCGATTGGAATTAAATCAGGAGAGTTTCCGGGCCAGTGTAGTACTTTGATTTGCTCACTGGTAAGGCTTGCCAGTGTGCTTGTGCAGTGTTACAATTTTCATAAACTTCCTTGGAGTAATATCCATCACAGACAATGGCCATAGGACAACTAATCGACAATCGATACAATAGTGTCTGGGTGTAATAAAAATCTGATACAATCACGGACGATGCAATATTTTTTAAGGCAAAACAAATTTCATCATACGCCCTGAAAATAGATTCATATTACTGCAGACTAGTGCAAATGACCTAGTCTGAGCTAAAAATAGAAATTGATTACACCCTGTCACTCCAGTGGGTCTAAAACTGACCAAATGATAAAAGAAAGGAAACTAAAGCAGTTGTTTCAATTAATTTGCACAAGGGTCTACATTAGTATGCAGGTAAATATAGCAGCAAAGAAAAGAGACATCATACACTTAGCAATTAGAAATCATGTGTGTGCGTGTGTGTGTGTGTGTGTGTGTGTGTGTGCATGTGTGCGTGTGTGTGTGTGTGAAAGAGTTCACTTACTCAGAGAAAAGATATATCCTCATTCCAGGAACAAGTCCCATGCCGGTGTTGTTACTACAGCGTAGTGGAAAAAGAAAGAAACGGGGAGTGTCCCAATTTCATAGTTGTTAAACAGTGCCACTATGGTGGCATGGGACTTCAGGAGTTAAAATGAACAGTTGATTTACCTGCACAAAGAAGATTAATGAAGGATAATAATGATGAAGAAACACATGGATAATTTTTAACAAAACAAAATAAGAAATTTATTCACAAAGTTACACATTTGAAGTAGTGTCAGTAGCTCATTTCAGGAAAATAAATCAGAATTCTTAAAGTTTGCAGCTTTAACATATTTTCGTGAAGAGGAAATGTTCATACAACTGATTGAGTGATCTGACACACTGGCAAGTACTTCGACATTAGTCATGAGGAACTGAAACAAAAACTTTCACATGATTAATTTAATTTTTCTCTTCATTTTATGTCAAAAGGAATTTTTCATAGGCTCGCAAATTTATCACCTTCTTCTTAGCTGACAAGTTAATTTCAGTGAGGGCAAGGTTTTCATTGTATAAAAACAATTTCACATAGGTTCAAAAATTCCTTTCCTTCTTCTTCTCAGCTCACCAGTCAATTTCTGTAAAAGCAAGGTTTTCATTGGTCCAAAAAAAATTTCACATATGCTAACAAATTGCTTTCCTTCTACTTCCTCAGCTCACATGAATTTAAAGGGAGTGGGTGAAGGAGTTATTATTATTTCACACTCACTACACCACATAATGGCATCTTGGCAAACCTGGCAAAGGCAAGTGGGAGCTCAAATATAGCAGCAATATACCAATTTTTGTCTAATCTAACTCTTGTAAAGATAAATTATGGCAGAAAGAGTCAAGTACTTTCTGAAGTGATAGGATGGACTCTCCATTTTTCAAGCATCTTTAATAATGGATTGATTTGTTTTTACAGTTTATCAACCTTATGCAGGTTATTTAAAGCCAGAAATTCTTTTTAGATTGGTTGAATTTTATGGAGATGATAATGATTTACTGGTACATGACCTCCTATTTAAGCCACCCCTAGGGAGAGAGGGGGCAAAGTCATACCCTTTCCAAGTGTATTGGAACTCAAAACTCCAATTTCCAATTTGTTCATTTACTGATACAAGTCCTATTATTTAAGCCATAGTTGGAGGAAGAAGAGGTAGATTCATATCTTTCCCAAAGATGAATAATAAGATAAGAAACAAATAGAAAATGTTTATAAATCTGACATGTTTAACTTTTATTAAAGCTTCATCGGAAAATGAAATATGGAGAAGAAAAAGAAAATTCTGCTCTTTTTAATTTTGTGTTTGTTTTTCCTTGATTAAGCAGACACTGCGTGCATCTGTCTTGTCAAGCAGGCAGTCACCAAACATAGATAAAAAACTCAAGCATCAGACAGGTTAGGTTTAAGGCTCCAAGTTCTCCACTCAGGATTGTCCCATGAGAGAATAGCATAGTGGATTGATTTGTGAATTTGGTGACACGGCTGGGCATTGTGTTCTTGGATTCAGTGGAAAAAGGGTGAGCAATAAATGAACAGTACCAATTAAGGATGGAATGTGAACAATCTACCCTCACAGATTAAATAAAAAGTTCAGTTAAAAATTCCCTGCAGGTTTCTGTCTATATTTCTGAGATGAGGTATTACGTACATTATTTACATTATTCGGTCTATTGTCCTCATCTTTTTCACCATATATATTACAACGTTTCGGCCGCTATATGCTCCGACCTTCTTCAGGTGGTTGGAATGTCGAACTGAACCCTTTTTCACTCACTGGGGTAGACTGTTCTAGTTTCACGTGCCATGTTTAATGGATGTCAGTTATCAGTTATCTCCTGTTAATTTCCCTCTGAAAGTTCTCCACTGGCAGGACCCAAAGAGTGTGAGTTCAATACCTGGTTAAAGCAGTGGAGAACTTAGAGAGGGGAATTAAGCAGGAGATAACTGATAACTGACATCCATTAGACATGGCACGTGGAACTGGAACAGTCTACCCTAGCGAGCAAAATAAAGGGTTCAGTTCGACATTCCAACCACCTGAAGAAGGCCAGAGCATACAACGGCCGAAACGTTGTAATAAATATGGCGACAAAGATGAGGACAATAGTCTGAATAATGTAAATAATGTCCCTGCAGGTTATTCAGAATAACAGACACCTGAAAAAAGCCAGAGGACACTGCAGCTGAAATGCCATATTTCTTTGAATAAGTCTTCTTAAAATCTTCTTATGACAGATACAATGAAAAGAAATATGTGTAAACCAGTAAACAAAAAAATGTGTAAACTTTTCTTCTCCAATATTTGTAGCATTCATTCTACTTTCTGTAGTGCATAATCTTTTCTCTTAAAATGGTCTCCAGATATCTTTGCACTTTCTGCAAAACTAATTTAATTTTTTCTATTGCTACAAATGAATTCTCTATTCCTGGCTGTCTTTCTCTTTGCTGAAAAGATTCTAGCATACATATTGCCTTAGTGTTTATATTCAAGGAATTGTCTTTTGAGCCCCAAACAATTCTTTCATGTGCTTTCGACTTTCATTATTGCACTGTTTCATCCATCTTTTTTTCCTTTATTCTTCTCCTCAAGACTGTAATATATTAAACAAAATTTCTGATAATATAGAAATGGCTCTCTCCCTACATTCATCTGCAAACATTTCTGTGTTTGGTGATTTTAATGGTCATCTTATCAAGTGGTTTAAGCATGTCGCAGTTAGCTCCTCCTCAGTTCTTTAATCCTTCAACAGTGGTCTCTCTTCCCTGGCTATAAATACTGGCTGACCCCTCTTTCTCTTTCTCTCTCTTTCTTTTCCGACTTAGGCCTTGGGCCGCTACCTCATACAGAGACGAGGTAAAAATCTTTCTTTTTCCACTTACACCAATATGTGACCTCTCACAGATACAGCGTTTCCAAAAATCTGGGAACACGCTAAGAACAATACACGTACGTATGAACACTTACAACACACACACATAATTTCTCCATACAAACTCTATGTAACAGTCCATGTCTTTGTTTAACTTGTTTTGTTATTAATATATATTTGTTTACCCATGTATATCGGTCTTGTTTGTTTTCTTTGTCTTCTTTGGACTTAATTAAAGTCCGACATTCTCATGTAGCATGACCCACCAGCAGGAAAGTTTAACCTTCTGATATCTCTTCACATCTTCACCCTGCACTGTCCGCTACAAGCATTCTAGTGTTACTGATGTTTCTGGTATTCAGACTTTCAATTATTCCATTCTTCAGTCTCTTACTCAAATCATAGATTTCCCTACTTGTTTACCTGATAAATCTGATCAACATGCTTCTTTACTTGATTTGTTCCTTGCCTCCTCTCTTACTCTGTCCTCTTGGCAATTTGGATCACATTGTAGTATCTGTTCATATTTCTTTTGAGTTGTCTATTAGAAAGGAACTTCCTATTTGTAAGATTTCTTTCTGTTACCAGCGGACTGATTGGGATTAATTTTCTTACTTTATTTGAGTCACTCCTTGGATTGATATTCTTAACTTTCCTATTGAGAATTGTGCCGCAGAAGTTTCTCCTTGGGTTAAAGCAGGCATTGATGCTTCTGTACCTTCTCGCAAATACCAGGTGAAACCACAATCTTCACCTTGGTTCTATAGCTCACAGGAATCACTTTTTCCAACTATACCAACGTGATAGTTCCAATCAAAATAGACACCTATTTGTGCCTGCTCAAAATAATTGTAAATGTGTCTTCAAATAGGCTAAGTCTTTGTTTGCTGATAGAATAAGACCATATCGCCTCTAAAAAGTTAGATTTGTATGACTTTTAGTGGCTCTGTAATAGGGTGTTAAATAATTCCTTAAAATTTCTAATATACATCACACAGACAGACAAGTGTCCCGACATTGTGATGTGGTTCGACTCAAAAAAGACTGTCTTCCTAATAGAGTTAACAGTCCCTTGGGAAGAGAACAGAGTGGAGGTGCATGAACTAAAGAAAAATCGGTACGAGTCATTGCGTGCGGAATGTGTGTAAAATGGTTGGACATGTAACATGATGCCTATTGAGATTGGGTGTCATGGGTTTGTGGGACATTCAGTCATTTCCTTCCTTTCAAAAATAGTCATCACTGGCCGTTGCTTGAAAAGTGTTTCACATTGTATTCAAACAACAGTTCAGCACGCGTCAAGTTGGATTTGGTCAAGATCAAAACAACAAGCAAATAAAATGCACGCAACATCACGACCTAACATGCACAAGTGAAATATTTGCGTGGTCGTTTATAATGATTTCTACAAGCATGTCAATAACGGCAAACGCGTTTAGGAACTATCAAACTTTCACTACGGATAGAAGCTGCAAAGAGGAAGAATCATTTTGTTTATCCCAAATTTCATTACGAGAATTTACAAAGCGGAACAATCAATTTGCTTATTTTCATACTCTGTCTGGTGGCAAATGTTGCTGGTGACACCAGGGGTGGCATTCCCGCCATAGCCGCCGAAACCGTGATATCACCCCTGGTCAGTGGCTGATGAAGACAGGGTATCGCACGTGCTAATACACATTGTATGTTAAAAAAAAATTAAGAGTAAAACTTCTATTCCTCCTATTTTCAATCAATTTGAGGTGTTAACATCTTCTGCTGATAAAGAAGAATGTCTTGCTCATAGATTCTCTTCAAATTCTACTCTTGATTCATCTGGAATATCTTTGCCTGACTTTCCACTTAAAACTGAGTGATAAGCATATAACTTTATTGAGTGGTATGCATATCTGTATCTGTCTATATTTCTGAGATGACGTATTATGTACACTATTTACATTATTCGGACTATTGTCCTCATCTTTGTCACCATATTTATTACAACGTTTTGGCTGTTGTACACTCCGGCCTTCTTCAGGTGGTTGGAATGTTGAACTGAACCCTTTATTTCGCTCACTGGGGTAGACTGTTCTAGTTCCACATGCCATGTTTAATGGATGTCAGTTATCAGTTATCTCCTGTTAATTTCCCTCTGAAAGTTCTCCACTGGCAGGACCCAAAGAGTGTGAGTTCAATACCTGGTTAAGGCAGTGGAGAACTTTCAGAGAACTTTAAGACTCAAGCAGTGGGGGAGGCTGTAGAGCCTATTACTGAAAAATGTGAGAAAGGAAGACATTTTAAATATGTAAAAACATGAAATATTTATACAAATTAAATATAAACTAAATTTTTATTTCACTCTTTGATTGGATGCCTTTCTGATATGGATGCCTGGGACCATCGCATCCTCTGCCCCCCCCCCTCTGCATGCTACTGCCCAAAATGAAATATATTTGATTATAAATGATTAAATTTTGATAAACCATCAAAATAAATCTAAATTATAAAAAAATAGTTAATAATTTTTTTTTAATCAATTTCAGTGAATTTACAGTATATATTTCCTGTGTTTAAGACAAAAGATATTCAATTATGCTGATTCCCAAAGAATAAATATGGCTGACACATGAAATATCTTTTGTAAATATATTGTTATCAGCACCTGCCTACTTTACTTTTTATTATCTATTGTGCTGAGTGGATTTGCAATCTTGCTGTTTCAAATGAGAAGTTTTTTAAGCTGAGTAAAAATTTCTGAAAATGCATACTTGTGTATAATACGACCCGACTATTTTGCCTTTAATATTTATTCAAAATTTTCTCATATTTTGCACAAGATAATATGGTACACACCTGATACAGTTCATGATGCAAAATAGCATTTTATGGTAGTGTTGTAACCTAGGGAAGGTTACTGAATAGAATAATTACACGAAAGTTGGTAATGAACGATAATACTCAGGACAAGAACAACACATATAAGATTTGCCAGCGGTGCATAGAAGAAGTAGTCAACTGCTAGAAGTGAGTCAAGTGAATTCCACAATGAATTTCTAATTGCAGACCACAGACCAACACATACAGTATTCACTACTGTATTTATGGGAATGGGGGCATACCCATTATCGTCTGTAGGTATGTTATGTTATAGAGAAGCG
The DNA here is from genome assembly GCA_964036315.1 of Acanthosepion esculentum. Lineage (NCBI taxonomy): Eukaryota > Metazoa > Mollusca > Cephalopoda > Sepiida > Sepiidae > Acanthosepion > Acanthosepion esculentum. The sequence continues at coordinate 139,170 of CAXIWW010000312.1, forward strand.
TATGGTTGCAAGACAGAAATATGACAACAGCAGAAATAGATTTACGTAATTCATTTCAATAGGAACGTGTGGTTTTGGGATAGCTACCTTGTGGTATAGTTCATAAGCCGGCTGCCGATCTGGGTTGATCTTTCATAGTAGTTCTCACTGGTTGGCGTGGCGCTCCTCCTGCTGACTGCTGCTGACTGCCCAGACTGACCGTGACAGATCTCTTTCCCGGCCTCCAGTTGACTGCCTTGTACTTCCCAGTGTGACCCCTTTTATGGTGTTTTTTATGGCTTAATGGGCCCGAAAAACGACGCGAGTATAATTAGGAGGGAAGCATTTTTATTGGTCAAAAAATAGAATCACTTTGAAATATTATTTTATTTTTCGACCAGAGCTCGTGCGCTGGGACTATGCGTAAACGACAATAATGGTCATTTTGTGACGGGGCCTTGTCCCGTTCACATCCGACTCTCGCTCTTGAGTATTTTAGTTTATTTGCCTGCAAATCAGCCGAGATATGTCTTATTTTATTTCATAGCAGTTACAACAGGTAGGTTATCTGAAAATAACCTGGATCCCTTAGACACTACAACAATGTTGGGGCACAAACCAATTTCTAAACACTCTCTCCCGGGAAATAGTGTGGATGCTGTCAGGAAAAAGGATTTTTACTTATTACTCAAGTCTATTTTTAGTCTGTCTTTTCTGAAAACAGAAGTAGGTTGGCCAATGGATGGACCATTTAGAAGGGAGTGCATACCAAAAGAGAAACACTAGCAAATTTATAGAGCAGACCAACCCAGTCACAGCAATTTGGCTCCCTGTGCCGCGCCAGAAAATTTTTCTTGCTGGAGTCAATTCTACAAATCAACCATTCACCCTTGCATGGGGTATTGCTGCCATATATGGTCTGGAGCCCCTTCTGTTTGTCTCAAGGTCCTTGATAAAATCCAAAGACGCATATGCAATGTAATTGGCCCTGATCTGGCATCTTGTCTGCAGTCAGTCTCTCACAGACGCGCCGTTGCCTCGCTCTGTCTTTTTTACAAATACTTTCACAGTAATTGCTCCGATGAGCTGCTTTCGCTGGTTCCCAAACTTCATGAATTTAAGCGTTCTACTAGGCTGGCATCTCATTCTCACCCTTTCACTGTCGAAACACAAATATAGCCATCTCTTCTACTCCAATAGCTTCCTGTCCTGCACTTCTCACCTGTGGAACTCCCTCCCCTTTTCCTGTTTCCTTGATAGCTATAATCTCCAACTATTCAAATGTAATGTCAATCGATGTCTCCAGATGCCTTGAGCTATCCCCTATCCTTCTCTTCATCCTTTCCTCTATCACTCCTATTTGCTCTCGCTCCAAATCTTCTGTAACCCCTTGCATGCTAGTGGCTTTCCACCTTTGCTTGGGGTGAAATGCTTAAAAAAAAAAAAAAAAGAAATTCCTTTTATTTTTTTTATTTTTTAAATATATTGACTTGCTCTTCAATCCTTTTTCTGCTCAATAAAGAAATCCATAAAGCTACTGTGCCCAGCTTCTTTAAATTTTCTCCTTCCAGCAATGCTATCTATTATTTGAATCTTATCCCTTCCTCCAGATACAATCTGCCATATCAAATTTTCCTACTTTAAATTTGGATAGGTCTTTTTTATACTCCTCATGTTTGACTCTCAGAAACTGACCGGCTCTTCCTTTATATTCTTTTCTACATCTGCGCAGGATTTGGTATATGCAATTTTTGGTTTATCTATTTCTTTTATGAGGGACCAATTTTAGAAAGGCAGTTGTGAAGAGCAATTGTGCGACAGAAAATCTTTGTCATAATGTGTATAGATCTATAACAGGCAAACTGGAGCTGCTTAGCCAATGTTTCCAAGATTCACTCAGATTGTTCTGTCTGGATATGGGATGAAAAGTTTTGTTTTTTAAAGAAAATTCACTGCTTATATTGATTAACTTCTTGGAGACAGAGCCTCATTTAGAGTTTCAGTGCCAAGAAGACAGAGTCCTTTTCACAAACCCTCACTTGGAACACAAAAATATCAGTATAAAAACACAGCACATCACAGAAAACACCACTGAAAGGCCCAGATATGTAATAAATGCAGGAAGCAATTCAATTTGCTAGTACGAAGGTCAGCCAGTTAATCTCTAGGCTTGTATTATGGGGCTGACAGATTGGCCCAGTTGTCTTCTTTGTCATTTAGCACTGTTGTCTCTTCAGGGTTAATTCTTCCTTTAAATCTTTAGTATCATTGCCAATAGCCTTCAGCTGATTTTAAAGGTAAATTATTCCTTTCTTAGCAGAGAAGGTATGAACTAACAATCATTTCTAACCCTGTTTTTGCTAGATAACATATATAAATATGCTTATCCAGTAAATTGCTCAAAATCAATTGCTCGACAGTAAATTGCTCAAAAAAAAAAAATTTCTTGAAGTATCAATTGCTTGAAAGGCAGTTTGCTCAAAGCCTGTGGTTAAAAAAAAAATAAAACTACATTGTTTCTAATATTTACTATAAGATAAAATAATACAACTTTATTGTTATTAACTGAACAGTTAAAATTAAAGAATGAGTACATTTATATAGCAGGTCTTATATTTTTTTCAAAAGGCAGTTTACTCAAAACCTGTGGTTAAAAAAAAATAAAACACGTGCTAAGCATTTCCTTTTTTGCACATTTCACATTTCCAGTAAATTTTATTGTTCAGTTTTGTCCTTAATATATATATATATATATATATATCCATCCAAACACAACTTCTTTCCTTTTTCACTCTCAACAAAAGTTATGTCCATCACTAGGGTTCGAGATCTCCAAAATTACTGAAATAGAAATAGAAAACAAATACAGGACTGCTAAAGTTGAGTGTTGTGGCTCCTTTTATATCCAGCTCCGTTGACGTGTCGTGAGACGGCGCAGTTTACGTCGTGCTTCGAGCTTCGAAATTACTTTGAGCAATCTGCCTTTCATGCAGTTGATAGTTCGAGAAATTATTTTTCAAGCAATTGATTTTGGGCAGTTTACTGTCGAGCAACTGATTTTGAGCAATTTACCTCGACCCATAAATATGTCTGTATGCGTCACTATGATTGGGACATCAATGTAGCAAAAAAATGTGATTTTATTTTGATCTCAAATGTTTGTTTCACAGCTGGTGAATGGGGTTTTTGAAGTCAGGTCTTTTAAGCAGCACCCACTTGACTGAAAAGGAACAAAAGAACAAGCAAGAGATAGTATTAGAGGTCAAGTGACAACAAACCGGACATTGACAATTTCCAGTTGCTGGTCTCTATTAATAGTCATGGTTGGGATTGAGCGGCGTCACTTCTAGTCTGCCCTTGGCGGATTGTCTCTTGGATAGTTGCAATGCTTTCTATTCATGATGTAAAAATAGGGTGAGAGTTGGTAGACGGAAGAGTTGACTTATCCAGACTGAACAAGTAAAGCTCTGAATGAAATACGTTATGTTATTGACAAAAGGGATTGAGTCATCCTTTCTTACCGTGGTGTTTGTTTTCATACTTGCGAAAGTGCAATGCGTCTTTCCTAGTTTTTGGTGCACACCTACACAAATGAAAATGGAGATGTAACATGGGGAGTAGTCATTGGCCTGTCGGTGGAAAGCCAGTGAGGGTGTTTGTTGTATGTTTGTTGCATCTAATTAAGTAAGGAACAAAAAAAAAAAAAAAACTCCATGAATTTTACATGTTTCACCAATCGGCTTCAGAAATTTTTGAGAATAGTGTAGGTGATTCAGCACACATTATTATCTGGTAACTGCCATTCATTTTAAGAATAGTCATGCATTCTCAGGATTTCCTTGCATTCTCAGGATTGCCATGCATTCTCAGAATTGACATTAATTCTCAGGACTGTAATGCATTCTCAGGATTGCCATTCATACTCTGGATTGCAAGGCATTCTCAGGATTGCTATGCATTCTCAAAAACGCCATACATTCTAAGGATTGCCAATAATTCTCAGAATTACCATTCATTCTCAGGATTGCCATTCATTCTCAGAAATTCCTTGCATATTCAGAATTGCAATGCATTTGCAGGAATGCCATGCATTCTCAGGATTGCCATGCATTCTCAGAATTGCCATTCAATACCAGAAAATTGACTGGAGGTGGATAGAGAAGGACTTGGAGAATTTGACACTCACAGAATGTATTGAAGACAAGTGAAGGGGAATAGTAAGGAACCTAATTAGCCTGTGCAACTGGATTGTAGAATATGGACTGGGTGTGGCAAGAGAAGGACTTGGAGAAGTTGATACTCACAGAATGTATTGAAGACAAGTGGAGCAGAGGGGAATAGTAAGGAACCTACCTAATTAGCCTGTGCAACTGGATTGTAGAATATGAACTGGGGGGGGGGGTGAATAGAAAGGACTTGGAGTATTTGACACTCACAGAATGTATTGAAGACAAGCAAAAAATTAAAATTGAAAATTTTAGTAAAATTTAATTAGTTTTATTCATTTTGAAAACTTTTGTATTTTATATTAATTTTTGTTGCAACCAGCTTTACTTGCATTAAAAATAAAGGAATTTTGTTGGCTGCAGAGGACAGAGGTCATAGTTTAACGATTAAACAGATAAAAATAAATATTTATTTTCTAAACCTTCTAACGACATTTTTATTATGCTACTAACAAGCAGCAATGATGTCAAAATAAAAAAAAATAATTTTGATTTTAAATTTTTTCAGGACAATGAAAGTTGTTTTTTAGGGTATGGTACAGAGATGACGGTGAAAATGTTAGGTCTGTAGCCCTTGTTATATCATAAATTGTTTTTTGAAAAAAAAAAAAAAAAAAAAAAAAATTTAATTCTGTCAGTTCTTACACTGCTTTTTTCTGTTTGTCAGTCAGCCTAATGTTTATTTACAAAAAGCAAAATAAATCCATCATAATGCTTTTTGGTAATTAAGAATTTAAAATTTATACTCGGGGTTCATCCAATTAAATTAAAATAGCATAGCAGAAACAAATATATGATATTTGTTTGGCAAACATGAACCTTCAGGCCAGCAAAAAAAAAAAAGAAAAGTTCTCCACTACCTTAACTGTTTTTTGAACTCACACTCTTTGGGTCCTGTCACTGGATCTAACCAACGCCTTTATCCACTGTGCCAAGTGTTCAGTTAAGGCAGTGGAGAACTTGGAGAGGGGAATTAACAGGAGGTAGCTGATAACTGACATCCATTAAACATGGCATGTGGAACGAGAACAGTCTACCCCAGTGAGCAAAATAAAGGGTTCAGTTCGACATTCCAACCACCTGAAGAAGGCTGGAGAGTACAATGGCTTTAACGTTGTAATAAATATGGCAACAAAGATGAGGACAATAGTCCGAATAATGTAAATAGTGTACATAATACCTCATCTCAGAAATATAGACAGAGACCGATCATTGGTATCAAATAAATTTCATCCCCAATTAAGCACAAATAGAAACTCCATGCAACAAGAAATACATTTTATTTATTAATTGTTTCACCCTAAGCAAGGTGACAATGCTATTAGGACGCAGGGGGTTACAGGGAGTGAAAGTGAAAGAGAATGAGAAGATTGAAAATAGGGAGAATTGAGGAAAGGACAAAAAAAAAAAAAAGGGACAGGGTTCAAGAAGACAGACGATGGCAATTGATGTTGATTTTAAGTTGCTGAAGATTGTATTTATCAGGAAAGCAAGAAATCAGATGGGAGTTCCACAGGCGGGAAGTTCGAGAAAAAAATGTTAGATGGTTGCATCTCGCTAGTTCAACAGAAAAATGGTAAAACCCAGTTGCCGATCTAGTAACACTCTTAAGTGAATGTAGTTGGGGCACCAAGAAAAAAGCTTGTAAAACAGACAGAATGAATGTCGATCAGAAAGTGACTGGTGGTGAGATGCATGTTATTTTTTTTTTAAGCAATTCGCCCCAAGCAAGGCAGGAGTGCTACGAGCATGCAAGGGGTTACAGAGAGTGAGCGTAAGAGCAAAGAGGGGGGTGTTTGGGAAAAGGATAAAGAGAAGGACAGGGATCAAGGTCAAGGCATCAGAAGATGTCGATTGACATTACATTTGAATATTATAGCTATCAGGAAAGCAAGTGATAGGAAAGGAGTTCCACTGACAGGAGGTGCGAGATAAGAAGCTGTTGAAGTAGAAGAGATGGCTACATTTAGTTGTTTCAATAGTGAAAGGGTGGGGCCGAGATGCCAACCTAGTAGTATGCTTAAATTTATGCAGTTTGGGAACCAGTGAAAGTAGCTCATCAAAGCAGTTGCTATGAAAGTACGTGTAGAAAAGGCAGAGGGAAGCCACAGCACGTTTGTGAGATAGCGACTGCAGATGGTATGCCAGATCAGGACCAACCATGTTGCATATCTATCTCTGGATTTTGTCTAGAGATAGATATGCAACATGGTTGGTCCTGATCTGGCATCCCATCTGCAGTCATTAGCTCACAGACGTTAGGATCAATTGTAAAGTAAAATGTAGTAGAAAATATAAAAATCCTGATTAATGAGTATACTCTGCCCTAGTGTCTCTCCAGGCCTATTTAAAATATTCCTCAGGCATTGAGAATCACTGGTCTGCACCAATCAAGGCTGTTGGATGATGGAAAAGTCTCATCTTTACATATATAATGCAGGTAATTTTTGAGGGTTGGGTGACATTTGAAATGCTGCCAAATAGAGCAATTCTTTCCAAAACTTATGCAAAGTTCACTTTGTTAATTGTTGTAACCTAGGGAAGGTTACTGAATAGAATAATCACACAAAGGTTCGTAATGAACGATAATACTTAAGACAAGAACAACACATATAAGATTCGCCAGTGGTGCACAGAAGAAGTGCTAGAAGTGAGTCAAGTGATTCCCACAATGAATCTCCAACTGCAGACCAACATACAGTATTTACTATTGTATTTATGTGAATGGAGACATACCCATTATCATCTGTAGGTATGCTACAATGTTAATATTAACAGACAAGCAGCTTCCAACAGATGGTAACGTATAGATTGATCAGTTCGAAAAGAAGAGACCCATTATTTTTTCACTTCATTGTTCCATTCTGTGAATTGTTCTAATAAGAGATGAAGAAATATAGAAAAATGTGGATTCATACCTAATCAGAGTTTGATAAACAAAAATTATAATGGATATAAAGTGAGGGATCAATTCTATATTACAATCAATATATAAACTGATCCCTCATTTTGTACCAACGGTAGTTTCTATAAATTTATATTCCAGAGAATGTAAATAAATCTAAAAGACATGCCTGTGTAGCTAATCACTGATTAATTCATTTTCTATAGCTTATCAAACTTTCGCAGGTTATTTAAAGCCAGAAAATATTTTTAGATTGTATGAATTTTTTAAAAAATCATTCCAAGAATTATTCAGGCTAACATTCTCACCTTTATTTATTTTTTTTTATTTTATCATATTTCAGTTGGTGGGATCTCTAACCTTCTTCAGGTGTATGTAATGCCAAGTCACCTTCAATTTTGGTTTGGTTTGATGTATTTTATTTCATATCAACCTCAATGGGTTATTTAATGCAAACAAGATTTTTATTGTTGATAATATTTTTTCCCCAAAAATGTATTGCTGGTATTAAAACCTATTTTAAAACTTTCATAGTGTTTTGACCCCAGTTTGGGGGGGGGTTAACTATTTGCCCATAGCTGGGACCCTAACAGGTGCTACCACCCTGGGTCAGGGTGGACCTGGGAACACCAGCAAATAAGAGGGGGTTCCACGCTCCTCAAAACCTCCTGATCAGAGGCCTTGCTGCCAGATGTAACCCAGGAAGGCCTTCAATTTTGGTTCTTTCAATCATTAATTTTTCACTGGTCAATCAGAAAAGGTTTCCTAGAAATTGTTAATTTTTATTGGAAAAGATCTGTTTACAATTCACATTTTAGATTGATCGAATGTTTTTTGTGGTTTATCAACCTTCTGCAAGTTATTTAAAATCAGAAAATATTTTTAAATTGTAAGAATATTTTAAATATTATAATGATTTACACATAGAAGTCTTACTAATTAATCCATAGCTGGGGGGATTAGAGGCAGATTCATACCTTTCCTAATGATATTTGCTTGTAAGTGAATATAACTGGAATTTGAACTCAGTTCTCAAATTTCCAATTCCAAGTTGTTATCCATTACACTATCTGCACATCCAAGCTTACAGCACCTGGTGTTCCCAAGTGGTCATCCATCTAGGTCAGTGGTTCCCAAACAGTGCTGTGCGCCTCACAGGTGCAGCGAAAGTGGATAGCAGGTGAGGAATGATTGAAAGACAATCAAAGATTTAGAACAGTTTTAAAAAATTCATATGCCAAAAATAAATATGATTTCAAAATTTAAAATATTATTATGGATTACTTGTAATTGCATGCATGAGTCCCAGTATAAATAGTTATAAATAATTATTGACCGATTTTATCAATGTGATACTTTTGCATTATATTAAGAACATAGTAACTCAGGTCTGCAAATTAGAGGAGAGAGTTATCAATGATAATGTCCTGACTTTGAATCCGCGGTTATCTCCCTTTAACTCTCTCTCTGTTTTTATTTTTATTTTTAAATGTACTTTTTATCAAATAAAATTTTGTGAAGCATGAACAAATTTTCATTCTGGAAATGTGGCTCAGAGAAAAATGTTTGGGAATCACTGATCTAGGTAGTGACCAAGTTCGATGTTGCTTAACTTTGGTGATTGTACAAGAAGCAGTGTTTCAATGTGATACGGCCATAAGCCTTCAAATTTTTAGGAACAGAGCAATCCTTGTCACTTCGGTGCATAATTGATGATTAAAGGAAAATAATTGATTACTAGACATGATATGAGGAAGGTTGGAGAGAGCACAGGCTGCAATGCAGTGTATCAAAATAATAAAAATGAGGATGCAAAGCTGAAAAATTCAGAGCATTTTCTTTTATTAAAAAATAGTTAAAATATTTATGTGAAACTTAGGGGCCACAGACTTTGGGAGTTGGTTGCGTACAGACATTCTCCACTATTCTACCGTTGGGCAAGAAAACCATGGCTCAACGTTTTTTGTACACACAAGGTTTCAGGTTGAGGAAGACGTCATTTTTCTTTATTTTGGATTTTGACGAGTCTCTCATAAACTTGATGATGACAAACATTTTAAAACTTGTTGTTGACAAATGACAGAAACCCAGTTTTTCCACTTCCCTGATGAAGGACAACTGATTTTCAAAACGACTCACAACTTCGGCAATCAACATGATCCCTTTATTTTTTAGCACTCGCCCAGCCTCGATAATATAATCGGTCATATTAGTTCCCATCAAGGACAAACAGAAGACAGCAATGTCCATGCTGGCTATCTTTAACGGCACGTGTGACATATCACAAGCTGTGACATATTTGTTGACAGCAACCAAGTCAAAAGACGCAACTTCCTGGGGGATACTTTGGGCAAGTAATGCTTCTCCGCATCCAAAGTCTACAATCTTTGCAGTTCGAGGGCTCTGACGAACATAGGCAATGATCTTGTCCAGAGGGTTCAGAGGCCACTTTTTAACCTGGTCTTGAAAACCTTCATGATAGATCTGAAAAGCCTGCGGGTCTGACTGGAAATAAGAGAAAGACTTATCTCCGGATTCTGTGTAGAGTTTTTCGTTAAGATACCGAAATTTAGCAGCATTCAACTTTTGCTGCAGTTTCTCAATCTGCTTCGACTGCTGGTCCATTGTATTAGGTTTCTTTTTTAAAACTGCTTTCATCTTTTGGAGGCCTTTCTTTGGAGTACTGCCGTTTTCAGATTTGTTCTTAGTTTTTGATTTCACCTTTACGTTTGTAAAATCAAACAACTTTGTTTGGTTTTTGCTCTTGCTCTGACAATTTTTTTGTTTTTTTAGATCGTTCTCAACAGGCTTCTTTGGTGAGAAAGGTCGTTTGGTTGAGTTTATTATTTTGGCTGCTACAGTCTGCGGAGAATTTGTACACTGCTCTTTGTTTCCCTTTGTTTTTAGTCTTTTCTTCCGGCTCAGCCTCCTCTTCTTCTTCCACTGCTGAACTGAAGAGTTCCCATCATCACTATCACTGGAAGATGCCATTAAAGAACTAAAAAGAAATGAAAGTGTACAAGAAATGAAAGTGTACATGATAATGCACAAAAAATGAAAGTGTACAAGTGTATAAAAATTTTACAAAGGAAATAAAAGTGTACAAGGAATGAGTGTACAAGAAATAAAAGTGTACAAGTGTATAAAAAATTTACAAAATAAATGAAAGTGTACAAGAAATGAAGGTGTACACAATAGTGGACAAGTGTAAAAAAATTTTACAAAGGAAATGAAAGGGTACAAGAAAGAAAAGTGTACACGATAGTGGACAAGAAATGAAAGTGTACACGATAGTGGACAAGAAATGAAAGTGTACAAGTGTATCAAAATTTTACAAAAGAAATGAAAGTGTACACTGAAAATCTATAAGCTGTTGATAAGCTGGAATGAAACATTTATAAACATTTAGCAAAAGCAATAGAAGTTGGGTAGGAAAAGTTACTCTATAACGAGATTTGTTTAGAGTTGTGACATATTTAGCTGATTAAGGCAGTAATGACGAAAGATGAGATCCCATGATACAAGATGCAAGTTCAATTTTATTGGCAACTACAACTTTAAGCTTACTTTGCGTTTTGTTAACAGGCACCTGGTACTGAAATAAGAAAGTCATAATGAGAAGTTACAATAAGATGAAGAAAAGATGAATGGATGCTGAATAAAGAAAGTTGTGATAAAAAGCATCAATGATATGATTGGTCAGTTGGTAAATTTTGTTTAGCAGCATATTAACAACTTTATGGGTTATTTAATGCCGAAGTTTAAATATTTCAGAACAATTTTATGGTTTCAACTAAATATATTTTGAATGTAGTTGTATGCCTTCAACTACAGATAAAAGGTATTCTTAGTCATGTATTGTCGGTCATTTTTTACATGAAAATGTTTTGCTGGTATTTTTATTACTAGAATGTATTTTTATACTTTCATAGTCTTTTCTTTGGTTTTCACTATTTGCTCATAGCCGGGACCCTAACAGTTGCTACCATCCTGGGTTAGGGTGGACCTGGGAATAACAGAAGTTAAGAGGTGGTTCCACATCCATCAAAACCCCACCTGAGGCCCTCCTGCTGAATGCATGATTTTCAATAATATGAAGAAGAAAAGTTTTTTAAAACAATGGATGATGTTCAACACAAAGTCCTGATAAAAAGTCACAATGAAAATAGATGCTACTGAATATATATATATATATATATATATATATATAGTGTAACCCGGATATAAGAGAGTTGTCGGGACCGGAGAAGAAGTCTCTTATATCCGGGTTTGATCTATTATATATACATTAACACAGGCTCTAATTTTGGACCAGAGAAAATCTATCTTATATCCGGGTTACACTGTATATATGAAGAAATATAATTTTAAGGTGTGCTATATTATGGGATAAAGTGCACAATATCAGAGATAGAGTGTATGTAAATATAAAAGTGAACATTGAAGTCAACACTCAGAGGCAACAGACTGTTTCATGCTAAACACAATCATCAGGCATATATATATATATATATATATATATATATATATATGAAATTATATTTTAACAAAATGAAATACAAGCTTACCTCAGTAAGAAACTAGCACTGATTTGCGAGTGTGGTGCAACATTTAAAATTGTTTATATTCTGCACTTTCCTCTCTTGTGTATATTTTTCTTTCTTTCTTTTTTGTCATGACCCATTTACCTTGCAATCCACTGAATGGTTGGGACCCACAATTAGAAAACTCTCCTCTAGTCCTTTCTTAATCATTTTGTGACTTTTTATCACAATTTCCTTCTTATTGTGACTTAATACAACTTTCTTCCTTCAATATCCTCGTCTTCTGTTAACTTTTTATTACACCTTTCTCCCTTCAATAAACTCTCATCCACTTTAATCTGATGGTAACGTCTTATTACAAGTTTCCCATTTCAAGATCTTCTGTCTTATTGTGACTTTTTATAACAGCATTCTTTCCTTGAATATTCTCTTGTCGTTCGTCCTGGGTACGACGTTAAACTGCATTCAGCAGCAAGGCCTCTGATCAGGAGGTTTTGAGGAAGCGTGGAACCACCTCTTAATTGCTGGTGTTCCCAGGTCCACCCTGACCCGGGGTGGTAGCGCCTGTTGGGGTCCCAGCTATGGGCAAATAGTGAACTTCCAGGTCTTTTTCAGCACATTGAAACAATGATGTTGCCAACTACACTTTTTTGAAACAATGATGTTGCCAGCTATACGTTTTTGATATATTTAGTAAATACTGGATCTGGCATTAAATAACCCATGGTGGTTGATATGCCATAAAACCCCAAACAACCAATCTCTTGTCGTTTTGTGATATTATTGTGACTTTCTATTACAACTTCCTTGTTTTAATATGCTTTAGTCTTGTTGTGACTTTCTTGCTTCAATATCGTCTATACCTTTCTTAATCTTATTTTGTGGATTTTTATGACAAATTGCCTTCAAATATTCTCTAGTCGTTTCTTAAATTAAATGAGACATTTTATTACAACATTCATGCTTCAATATCTTCGTTTTTTGGGTTTTTTTTGTTTTTTATTACAAAATAATAAGGTATCATTATTTTATGCAAAGAATTGTAATCTTCTCATTCCTTTTTTTCCCCCCTCTTTTAATGGTGATATGATTTTATTTTCAGCTTTTATAACAAAAATGCAAACACAGAAAACTTCATTCATTGCTATTGGGACGAGTGCGAACAAAGACCCAACAATATTAACATCAAGTTACAAACTGGACTGGAAACTGATTTATTCTTTAGGCTGACAAATTTGAACAGAATTTCTCTAAGTGACATCTTGCTACAAAGTGCCGTTTTTGTTATGTTATAGCGACAAACATACCTACAAAAAGCATGGTACTGTATTTGCTACAAAATTGGCTGAGAAGTCATGTTAATTTCTTGAATCTCTTTATAGAACAAAGATATTTTTTTTTTTAAGCATATCACCCCAAGCAAGGCTGGAAGCCACTAGTACGCAGAAGGTTTTGAGGAAGAGCAGATAGGAGTGGTAAAGGAGAGGACGTGGAGAAAGATAGTGGATCGATCAAGGCAAGTGGGTTACAGAAGATTTGGAACGAGAGCAGATAGGAATGAAAGGTGAAAGGATGTGGAGAAGGGAAGAGGATAGATCAAGGCAGCTGGAGATGTCGATTGACGTTACACTTAAATAGCTGGAGATTGTATTTGTCAGGGAAACAGGAATAAGGAAGGGAGTTCCACAGGCGAGATGTGCAAGACATGAAGCTATTGGAGTAGAAGAGATGTCTACATCTAACAGTTTCAACGGTGAAGGGGTGGGAACGGGATGCCAGCCTCGTGGGACGTTTAAATTCATGAGGCCTAGGAACCAGCGAAAGCAGCTCCTCGGAGGATTTACCGTGAAAGTATTTATAAAAAAGACAGAGCGAGGCAACGTCGCGTCTGTGAGAGAGCGACTGCAGACGAGATGACAGATCAGGGCCAATTACATTGCATATCCGTCTCTGGATCTTATCAAGAACCCTGAGGCAAACAGCAGGGGCCCCAGTCCATATATGGCTGCAATATGTTTTAATTCTTATTTCTATTTATACAAACTTGCAAATATACACTGGTTCTAAAAAAAAAAACATCATCATCATTTTTATTTATTTTATACAGAACACTGATCATCCAATTGAATAGCTTGAATGTTTTATTGGTCAATAAGAATGAATCAGTCAATAAAAAAAATCTGCTGCTAAGCAAAACAAGTGTGAGAAATTAAATGCAAGGGAGACAACTCTGCAAAGAATATAATTACAATATTAACAGGTATTAATTTTTAACATGATTTCTGTCTGTTTAATTTTGGTTACTTTAATATTTCAATTACTCAGACCACAGCTGTTATTATCCAGAATTCTTTAGTAATATCCCAAATTCCTAATTAGATAAAACACTGCTTATGTTATGGATTTTTTAATTTTAGTTAATTTTCTTGACAACTCTTCAGACTATTACACATTTTTTTTTTCATCATTTCATCCCAAGCAAGACAATAAATAATGCTACAAGGGGTTGTTGGGAGAAAGTATAAGAGAATGAGAAGACTTTAGGAGAAACAGGAAACCCAATCCTAAACAAGAAAAAAAGGGATAAACCTCTACTCCTGTTCAATAGATATGGCAGGAGAGTGAACAGGAGAGTGTATTGATTGATTTGTTTTTACAGCTCATTTAAAGTCAGAATATAATTTTAGAATGTAAGAATTTTTGGGAGATAATGATTTACTGATACAACTTCTACTAATTAACCCATGGCTGGGGGGGAGAAGATGTAGGTTCATACCTTCCTCAAGGGTATTTGCACATAAGTGAATATAACAAACCTGACTTGAATTTGAACTTGGCCCTCCGATTCCCAATTTTGAGCCATTATCCATTACACAACTGCACATCCAAGTTTACAGCACCTGGTATTCCCAAGGGGTCACCCATCTAGGTACTGACCAGGCCCAACATTGCTTTATTTTGGTGATTGTAAGAGAACCAGTGTTTCAACATGATATGGTCGTAAGTCATATATATATATATATATATATATATATATATATATTATAATATGGATAAAACAACTGAAAAAAAATTGAGTGTTTTTATATTATATAATATATATATATATATATATATATACACACACACACACACACAATAAAATGTCTAAATTACACAAAAATGAAAATAACAGTGACATCTCATTTTAACAGATATATTTACTAAAATTACACAAAAATATCTTGAAATACTAAAGAGCAAATTTATTCAATAAAATCGCCATTGGCTTCAACCGTGGCCTCCAGACGACTTTGGAATCTCCTGCAACTCTTCTGGTCTCCTTATTTAAGTTGGTGAATGCTGCCATAATCCTTGCTTTTAGTTGATCTTTGGTGTTAAAGGTGTTTTGTCAGCCTTTTGCTCAACTGCACCCCACAAATAATAATCAAGAGGGGTTGCAGTCTGAGGAGTTAGGTGGCCAGATGTAAGAGGTGATGTTATTGCAGAAATCGTCTGACAGCCATGACTAGGTTCTTCTGCTTGTGTCATATGGTGCAGAGTCCTGTTACTAGACATATGATCTTCCAGTAGCCATCCTCTTGACCCAAGGCAGCACTACCTCCACAAGGTACTTGATGCAGGCCTCTATGTTGAGTCTGAGGCCTTGTGGGAAGATGAATGGAGGCATAACGTTGTGATCACTCCAAACACCTTCGTAATCACCATTAGACTCATCCAACTCTTTCCGAATCCTCTGCACTGTCCTCAAATTGACACCCAAACATTCTGAAATGTTCATAACTGAGCTTCTGGCATGAATGTCAAGCAATACAGCATGCCATTTCCAAATTTCTGGCAGAGTGAATTGCATTATGTTGCACTTTTTCTTACAGATGGTGTCCAACTAACTCTACTATACTGTGTAGTTGACAAAATACAAAAGAAATAATGCGTACATGTGAAATTAAAAATATAAAATGACAACAATTTACCCATCACACACACACATATATATATATATATATATATATATATATATATATATATATATATATATATATAGATAGAGAGAGAGAGAGAGAGAGAGAGACCAGTACAAAAAAACTAATAGATTAAATTTAATATTTCCAATAAGCAAAAGACTTTGCTGCATTTCAAAAACTAATTTAAATTATCTGGAAGTTTTTTTAGTTTTTCTTTGCTAAAATAGCTGATTAATGCCACTTTTTATTGTCTTATCACAATGTAAATCTCTTTATTAAAATATCTTCCCAAAATAAAATATAATTTCTGAAATTTTAGTTGATATAAGCATAATTAATCCAATTTGAAACAAATATTATTTACTTTAAGTTTAAAACATTGCCGAAATGCATTTTTTAACCAGACAGTAGCTGTGTTTTTAACAGACAGCAACAATGTTGATGTGTTTTGACAATGTGATGACAGATCTAATTTTCTATGGAAACTTTATCTGTAAAACATAACTGAAGAAATGGCATGAGCGCTTTTTTTATTTAATTTCTAAGTACTTAGTAATATTAAAAATTTAGGAAAATATTTCCCGTAATCTAATGTTTTATTAAATTTTAGAAATTTACTATAGTCATCACTCTTATTTTCTGATAATATTGTGTATGGTCACCCGACTTACAAAAAATGGCATGTTTATACATGAATAAAAAAAAAAAATGAAAATTATTTTTTAAATATGTTTGATGATTTGCATTAAGCTTTTCCAGTTATGATTAGTAAATAAAATTTTCACTTAATAATATCTAAAAGGATGAAATTAATACAAAATTTAAAAACTTAATAAATTTTTCTAATTAAAATTTTTAAAAACTGAAAATTCTTGTAAAAATCATTACTCATAAAAAAACATTATTTAAAACAATAGTGTCCTTAATATATCTTTATTTATAAAAGCAATTAAAAGATTTTCTAATTAAATAATGTCATAGTTTTATTGCATTTTTTACTTTACAATAATAAAATAATAATAAACATATTGGTGCTACTTTGGCTTCTTAAGGAAAATATTTACACTATACAGAAGAAAGGGATTGTCAGTGGTCAAGAAGTGAAGGCAAGAATTAGTGATAGAATAGGGCTATTATACAGAGTACGATGGTTAAAATGTTGCCATTTTATTTTTTAAATTTCATGCATACGTGTTTGTTCTTGATTATTTTCAGCTGTAGAGTCAGTTGGGCACTGTCTGTGAGAAAAAGAGCACCATGATGCAATTCAATCCACCAGAAATTTGGAAACAGCATGCTGTACTGCTTGGCATTCATGCCGGAAGCCCCAATATGAACATTTCAGAGTGTTTGGGTGTCAATCTAAGGACAGTGCAGAGGATTTGGAAAGAGTTAGATGAATCTAATGGTGATTATGAAAGAAAGGGATTGTCAGTGGTCAGGAATGAAGGCAAGCATTACTGATAGAATAGGGCTATTATATGTATAATGGAAATGCATTGCTAATGATTTTACTATAGGAATGCATTGACAATGAGGAAGAAAGGGATTGTCAGTGGTCAGGAATGAAGGCAAGCATTACTGATAGAATAGGGCTATTATATGTATAATGGAAATGCATTGCTAATGATTTTACTATAGGAATGCATTTAAAATGAGGAAGAAAGGGATTGTCAGTGGTCAGGAATGAAGGCAAGCATTACTGGGGACTATTATGTACTTCCTAATAATTTTTCATTGAAAATGAAAAAAAGGAATTTTTTTTCTTTCTCTTATTTTTACAAGTAGTAATAAAAATAAAGAGTCTTCTGTCGTTTGAATTTGTTGAGGCAATTATTATAAATTTCGATCGTATTTCTTAATATTCCAGCTTAATTTCAGTTTCTTTTTTAGCCCAATATCGCTAAGTAAACAGGAAGAAGTGTTTATTTATTTTCAATTAATGGTCGGTGAAGTTAGTCGTATTTTAAAGTTAAACTAATTATTAGTAATTTTAACATTTTTAACGATAGCATTGTCATACCAAGACAGATTTTTACAAAGATAAATACGAGTTCAAATTTTACCAGAGGTTTCGTTTATTTATTTTTATTTCCAATTCATGCTGTTGGCTTCGTATTTGGATTTTTTTCTCATTTTTGTTTTTATTAACACGCATGAGAGCTCACTGGAAAAAGAGCCAGGCTGCCTTAGTGACTGTCATCAGATGATCTTTTAGGTTTATATATTTCTTTTTTTAGTTAACAAAACAATAGGAGACAATATCAGTTAAAAAATAAAAAGCTGTGCTAATTTTAAAATGTTAAAGGCAAAATACAAGGTGAAGATAGATGTTCATATCACGACTTCAGGCGAAGAAAGCAGCAAACAAAATTATGTATTGAAAAGTCTTATTTAAAGACACAAATGAAGACATCCGTCTGAAAAAAAGGGGGAATTTCGCGCTTAAAAATCTGTTTTGAAATTGAAGGTATTGTTTTGATGAAAAAATAAATTATTTTAAATTCATCAGTTATTATCGATTTTTTATGGCGGCTGAAACTATAAAACATAATAACAGATTTTTAAAAATGACGACAACTGATTATTTCGAATAATAAGGACAAAAAAAAAGAATTATTGAAAAAAATAGCAAGAAAGCCAGACTTACAACCAGTCCACTTGTAACCATGTGCATAAAAAAACAGGATGTTCATTGAGTTATCTCCCCTAAGTCGTCTTGAATTCATTTTTCGACCTAACAATAGGGCAAGAAATATGTCCTTATCCCACTGAAAAGTATCCAATGAAAATTAAAAACTTCAATTCTTAAAATGCTTGTTTAATAGTACAAAAACCAGATTGATATAAATTTTTTTGTTTTAGGGAAAAAATGATGACAATGAGGGAAAAAAGTTTTCAATTGATGCGTTTCGTCCTTTAGGATTTCAACGGGCTAAGAAAGAACTAATTGCGAAACGAACTCAGGTAGAGACTATATATAGCGATTTTCCAAGCGTAACTTAGATATGGCACAAGGCCGAAAGTATGGGGTACCCACTCAGTTGTAAATATTCTTGCGAGACAAGCTTGCTAACCACTACATCGCCTCAAGGTCTCCCTCTGATTTAGGACTGTATGTACCCAAAACAAAAAAAGCATGTAAAATTCTCAGCCCACTCTTTTCCTTCGTACACATACAGTAAGTAGTCGCATCAATGTCAAGACAAAATCACTTTAAGTTTTACTTTTAGTTAGTCCGAAAAACTCCGAAAGGGCGGAACGCGTCACTAGTGGCACACGAAAACTTTTTTCATTTTTTTTTTTCATAATTTTTCCCTAAAATTGTTCTTGATATTAAACAATTTATATATCGTTTTCACGTGCCTTGTTTTTTAAAAAAATGCTAAAACAACAACAAACTCTTTCCGAAAATTTAAAAAAAAAAAAATTAAAAATGACAATCTATAAAAGATTAAAAAGTAAAAGAGCCCACAAAAGGGGTTAACAGGTACCGCCACAGATTTTCTAAAAAAAAAAAAATATATAGCAAAAACGCATTTTAAATGCCTTCTTAAATTTCGGTTCAATTTGAAAGGAAGGATAATGACGAAACTAAAGTTAACTCGAATCAAAAGAAAATTAATTTCCGTATATAAATAATTTTTCAGACATTTTTAAAACCTTGGCACGTTTTTTCGTTAATCATCTAACCGCCATGGTATGCGAAAAATGTAAACATGAAATTAAAAATAATCTCTTTAAAATTAAATATTTTCCCATACTGAAGTCTTTTAATAAATTTCAGGATTAATTAACTTGACTTCTCCTTCTCTCCAGATGTGTATTTGGCTCCTTTACCAGATTTGTCTGTCAGATGTGTATTTGTCTCTATTTACTTGGTTGTCAATCCAGATGTATATTTATCTCCCTTCCTCTGTGTATTTGTCACTCTTGACGTGTATTTGTCTCCCTTCCTCTAGATGTATATTTGTCACTGTTAATGTTTATTTGTCTCTCTCCAAACTTGTATTCGTCTCTCTCCGGATGTGTATTTCTCTGTATCTCAAGATGTAAATTTGTCTTACTCTCCAGATGTGTTTTTTGGCTTTCTCTCCAGATGGATATTTGTTTCTACTCATGTGTATTTACCTGTCTCTTCAAATGTGTATTTATCTCTCTCTAGACGGTTAGCTGTCTGTCTCTCCAGATGCCAAATATTTGTCTCTTTCTCCAGATGTCAAATATGTACTTGTCTTTCTCTCCATATTTGTCTCTTTTCTCTAGATGATATTTCTCACTCCAGGTGTGTATTTGACTCTGCTAATGTGTATTTATCTTACTCGCTCCAGATGTGTATTTGTTTCTCTCCAGATGTGTAATTGTCTGTCTCTCCAGATGTGTCTCTCTTTCTCTTGATGTGGGTTTCCCTCTCCAGATGTGCATTTCTCTCTCCAGAAGTGTATATGTCTCCTATCTGTATCTCCAGATATGTATTTGTCTCTCTCGCTCCAGATGTATATTTATCACTCTCCAGACTTGTATTAACCTGGAAAGACAGACAATTACTTGTATTTGTTTGTCTCTCCAGATGTACATTTCTATGTCTCTCCAGATTGTGTATTTTGTCTCTTTATCTCCAGATGTGTATTTCTCTCTCTCTCTCTCTCTCCCTCCCCAGATGTGTATTTGTCTATGATCATCTGGATTTATCTGTATCTTCAAATTTATATTTGTCTCCCTTTTCTCTAGATGTGTATTTCTCTTTCCAGTATATATCTTTTTTCCAGATGTATATTTTAATTTTCTCACCAGATGCGTATTTGTCTCTGCCCATGTGTATTTGTATATTCCCCTAGAGCAGGGTTTTTCAAACTGTGGGTCACAACTCTTCAGTGGGTCACGAGATAAATAAAATAGGTGGTTACAAAGAAAAAAGAAAAAATATGCACGTGAAAGCAAAGTATAGAATATAAACAAATATAAATGCTGCACACCACTCATAAATCATCGCTAGTTTTTCAACAAGGTAAGCTCATATTATATTTTATTTTATATATATATATATATATATATATATATATATATATATATATATATATGATGAAAATGTGGAAAAGACAAAGCAAAATCCGAATATGTGAGTTTACTGTTTTTATTTTGTTTTTGTTTTTGTTATTCTGTCGACGTCAGACGTTTCGGTCAAATAGACCTTCTTCAGGACATGGTTAATGGAGACATATTTATTAAATACACATGGTTAATGGAGACATATTTATTAAATATGTCTCCATTAACCATGTCCTGAAGAAGTTCTATTTGACCGAAACGTCTGACGTCGACAGAATAACAAAAACAAAAACAAAATAAAAACAGTAAACTCACATATTCGGATTTTGCTTTGTCTTTTCCACATTTTCATCATACCGTCGGATCTACATCCACACATTTGCTTACATATATATATATATATATATATATATATATATATATATATATATATATATATATATATATATGTGTCGGAGTTAACTCCGCCTTCATTTCCTAATTGTTCAATAGGGCACGCTCTCCCAACATATTAAATACTGGGCGATTTCTTGCCTCGTTCTCTTTTTCTTCATTTTCAGCGAACACATCTACAATGTAAGCTCTCGCAGAAGATTGCGTCTCCCCATTTGTGGGAGACGCCATGAACATTATACACACATACACGTATGTACGAACATTCACCAAAATACAAACTCTTTACGTTCACACACAAACACAAATGTTAATGTCTATGTCCATTGTAAATTTTGTTATTTAATACATATATTTGTTGATATATTTATAACAGTCTTATTGTTTTTCTTTACACTTTATGTTTGTTGGGTTCAATCTCTGAGTCCGCCATGTTCTTGTAGTTGGACCTTCTTCTAGCAGGAAAAAAACCCACGTGTTCCTAATTTAACAACACGTAAAAACCCACAGTCTACTACATATATATATATATATATATATATATATATATATATATATATATATATATATATATACATATATATATATATATATATATAATAGGTGTTCTAATAACTTGAACCGATTTTAAATGTGAATTAACTTTAAGCGTCTAATGATTTTTTCTTTTTCTTTCAGATTTAACAGCTTAACTCTTTGGCAATTTCAACCAGTGAAAGATTAACCATCAAACAACGAGTTAAAGGACGGCGCCACATGCCACACACCCAATGCAATAACGGTTTTATTGAATAAGAAGTTCCCAGGTCGCATTATAGTGGTATGATGGAATCATCCATATTTACTACTCACCCCTGAATTAAAATACACTCTCCTACCAAACCAGTTTTAGCCAATCAGCACTTCACGTTTTAAATCTCGACTTTTTATTGGTTGAGACAACACAAAATGTGTAGCAATTGTCTAAAATCTACTTTCCCGTTCGACACTCTGGAGCCGATTTTAGATTCAAGAAATAAATAGGATCGTTCAAGCAGTCAGCCACACAACCCCCGAAAGATGCTAAACAAATCCACGCGCGTCATTACACTGACCTAAAGAACCTTTCGCGCGTCAGCTTGCTGACTCAGTAATCATCATTTCTCTCTCAAACTCTATCTACAAATTTCTAAGAAACGTGATAATATACACTACCAAAATAGAAATTGTAATCAGCAACCAAATCCAAACCAGTCAAAGGTGAACAACTCCTGAAGACTTAAGACATTTATTTCCTATTAATCACACACACAAACTAACATTTATTTCTACATAAGTGACATTTTTCATTCTACACAATTTAATCTGTTTGAATACATGAACAATCTTGAACTGTGAATTCAATACATGGTCATACTTTGCATTATTCAATCACAAGTTCACTATATGTATATACATTGTATATAAATGTCTATTATTATTATTGAAAAACCTAAAATACCGTTGTTTCTTATTGAATTACCTTTCAATTGATTCGTTTTGAAAGCTCACCTTTTTATATTTGTTGTGGATTAATATTGTTGAACACGCCCATTATCTAGCCTTCTTACCATTTTAACCTTCTGATAAATCAAACTCATATCAATCCCAAACAGGTATGTTGATAAGAATGGATGGTTTTGTAGATGTCTGTTTATGGCTGCGTGAATAACATGACCACACAATTTATATTTGGCGTAAAATTACCACAAAACATGAAATACAAGAAGGAACAAAAATAGTTTTAAAAAAATAACATTTGTATTTATTTGTGTATATTGATGTACATGCGTAAAAGTTAAAGATCTGATGGAGTTATATCTCTTAAACTGGAAATATTTTTATCTGTACTCACATAAGTTGAATTAATTATAAAGCTGAGAAATGCTGAATAAACTGTAGTTTTAGAAGAATATTTCAAAGAGAAAAGTTCTTGTTGCATGTTTGGAAATGTTCTTGTTGCTTGTTTGGAAATGTTCTGTATGTTTGTAATGTAGTTTGGAAAAGTTTGTACGTACGTGCATGCGTGAATATGCTTTTAACGTCTGACCGCTCATGGTCGAGACGAGAATCCTTCTGGGACTACATCTTGCAGCAAGAAGAGAGAAAAGAGAAAACAGCAAGCTTGTGTCTGCTATTTATAGATAACTATCAGTAGAGCCCGGTGTTGCCCGGGGATGTAACAGTAAGAGTTGGGGACGGCTGTTGCTTTGAAATATGTGCTTTGTAAGTCGACAGGAACTAACTTTCTAGAAAACGTTGAAACGCAATGCATACAAAGTTTAAGCAGACATCATACAGGCCCAAGTATTCGACGGTATCGAAGGAAGTAACGGAAAGCCGTTGTAGCATCAGTCATTTTCTATTACTAAGACATCTGTGAGTAAAAGCTGGCAGCAGTTACTGCTTTAACCAATTGGACCGTTAAACATTACTGGAAGCACTTGTGGTAAGTAGTCAAGAAACCACAATTCAGTTGCAACATACATAGGGATTGAAGGGAAAACGTGCCGTGAGGAAGCAATAGACATAAAGTATGTGTCGTGCGCAATCACAAACAAACCGCTTGTCTCACTAAAAGACGCGTCTTATGCCCAAAAGACGGCGCTGCCACGACCACAAAGCAGAAGCGTAAAACCGAGAGAAGAGCGAACAGTGACGGGGTGTCGTGGTAAGAAAATTTCTGTGATATAACTTCCTTTATTCTGATCTGTCACTATCTACATTGCGGCTGAGAGCCCTTCAAACCGCAACGGGGGTAGCCGTAAGGCCGAGCATCGTAATTGCAATGGAGAAGTGCCATCTCTTCAGTCGCAGTCAACATCACGCTGAGAGCTCGTGGAACCGGACCGGGGTCACCGTATGGCCGAGCGCCTCAATTGCAATGAAAATGTGCCTTCTCTTCAGTCGCAGTCAACATCACGGCTGAGAGCTTATGAAAACCAACCGGGGTCGCCGTACTTGGCGTGTGTTTTTAGTTTTTTATACACGACTACAAACAAAACAATAAAGCCGTATGGCTGACATGTTTCACTCATGGCAGCCGTAAAGTGTATATGGAAGCAGAAGCCTGAATTTCGTAGACGCACTCGACTTTTGTGACAATTTAAACGAACTCCGAAGCTTCTCAAGTGTGAATGTGCTTGTATGCACTTGTGGGTACAGCATACCCGTATTAAAATGAGAATTTAATGCGGGATACACTGTCCACAAAACACACGCAAATTTCAAGAAAAGACAACACGATAAGGAATGTTTGTAGAAAAATAGAATATAGTATATTTAATAACATTCATACAGAATAAACAAAATTGTATAATGTTTCCTGTTTGCATAAAAGTTAAATGCTTTTTAGCCTTAGGTCATTTAAGTAATCAATTTAAGTTGAAAAAGAGAGTGTGAATGAGAAATAAAAGATAAGAGGAAAATGTACTTATCGGGTGGAATTGTTTTTGGAGTCAGGTGTAAATTTGTTGTTGTTGTTGTTCTGCTTTCCTACCCCACTTTCTGCTCTTAGTGCCGGGTTGAGTCAGTGATGGACTTTACTGTCAGTCCTATGTCTTCTTTGATATCTGCGCCCTTCTGACTCTGATTGATTTGAGTCTCTCTGTTTATGGCTGACTTCTTTTTCACACTGGCTCGTTACTTTTTTCTCAGTTTAGGAAATCGCCCCCTTTCATTCGTCAGAAACTTAATTTCACACCTTATTGCGAAAAAATGTTTTTAATCGTTTTGATCCGATTTTGCGGGTGTGCAGATCTACTTTGTGTTTTCTAGTATTTTGTTGGGATGATATAGGATTTGTATCCTATACACTGGTACGAACTGCAGGTGCTCCGATTAACTGTTAATGAAACCGGAACTTTAGTGGAGCAATCATGTCTAATGCCGGTGTTCATATGTCTAGCAGCTTGTGTTGCAACTGAATACGGTGAGGTTATCATAGTGTACAATTAAACGCGATGATGGCGGGTGAAGGTATGAAAGTCAGAAGGCAGCAAAAGAGCTGGATAACCTTTACAAAGATGTCTTAGTAATGGAAAGTGGAGACTACGACGACCTAACGTTAAAACCAATATGACAAACAAAAAAATTGCCATGCAATCGGACTGCATATGTGTGCATGGCGCTTAAACGCTACCGGGCGGGTTGTCTACAGGACCTCCATGTAGGTTATGTTTCTAGCACAGTTGTTGGGAGAGTAAATGAAAACCCTGTCCTTAGACCCAACTCGTGAGCACCCAACGCAAAGTTGGCCGTGAGAGAAGCACTGCTCACGTAAATGCAGACCTGCGATGCTAAGCGTCTGTCCTTGTGATTTGTTAATGAACATAGCAAAGCAAAGCTGCACGGGAAATTGTGAGCGACGAAAGTTGATTGGTATGCTTGCGTCTGACGGAAGAAGATGCATCCTGGAAATCAGAACGACTTCCCTCTTGCCGCAGCCAGTTGCAATGGTCGCCTTAATCAGGTTCGGAGAAAGGGATTTAATAATGAGGCGAGTCCCGTTGCACTGTTTAGGTGGGAGCAAATTCCTGATTAGCATAACCGGAGCACCAACTTTGAGCCGAAGAATATGAGGTGGGAGTCCGGACGGCTGAAGGGAGTTCAAACCTTCTATGGGATACTCAGCTAATTCAGATGGATCGGAAGTTCTGTCGATGGACTTATAAACATGACATTGCCCGGGAATGCAATCCAACAGTTTAAGGTTGATGGAATCAACTGTACAGTTCTTCGGTGCCAATATGGCCCTCCCAGCAAGCCAATCGGCATCGGCAAAATTAGTGGATAGGTTGTAGAAGACTGCATTCATCAATTCATCCGGTGATTCAACAGTGGTGGCAAACTGATCCATCTGCACAAAACCCTGTGTGTCAGATGGCATTTTCCCCTCCCCAAGAGCAAGAAGGTCCCGTGCGAAGTCAGCGGATCTGGAGTCCCCATTCAAGTAGGCACGCATGTTCGTGCACGGTTTAAGAGTCTCCACGTGGTGCCAAAGGGCAGACGACTTCAGGCAGGCGCGGACATCGTCAGCGCGTGTACGTTTAAGGATAACAGATAGAGTCTGCCTAAAGTCGCCTGCGAGGAGAAGGGTTACTCCACCCATTGGGTCGGAGGAGTCGCGCATGTCTTG
The DNA here is from genome assembly GCA_964036315.1 of Acanthosepion esculentum. Lineage (NCBI taxonomy): Eukaryota > Metazoa > Mollusca > Cephalopoda > Sepiida > Sepiidae > Acanthosepion > Acanthosepion esculentum. The sequence goes on from CAXIWW010000312.1 coordinate 165,386, forward strand.
GAGACTTCGGTCAAGTGCCTCAAGGGCGCCCTTGTGTGCCATCGTGCACTCATCCCAAACTATAAGTTTGCATCTCCGTAGAACTTCAGCCTGTGGCGAATTCTTTATGTTGCAGAGAGGAGTTTGTGACCGGCATAGATCAAGCGGCAACCTAAAAGCCGAATGAGCGGTTCTACCTCCCGGTAGCAACGTTGCAGCAATCCCAGAAGATGCGATCGCAATAGCGATCTCCGCGCAACGCCGTACCTCTGCCAGGACTAATTTAGTAACAAAAGTTTTTCCAGTTCCTCCGGGCGCATCTAAAAAGTATATACCTCCACTGGAGCCGTTTGCCCTGTCTGTTATGGTAGTGAAAGCAACCCTCTGATCAGGTAGAAGTTTGGGCTCATTTTCGGTAATGTATGCGTTCAGCCCCTCGATGGGGTAGGATGTTTCCCGCAATAACTCAGTTGGTACAGTGTCAAAACCGTCTCTGAGCGGTGGTGGTAAATCGTAAGTTGGTAAAGAGGCACCTCCCAGTTCGAAAACAACATCTTCTAGGGCCACCAGTGCTCTGTTGAATATGATGTCAGTGAAACCGCATTCAACTCCTGGGCTGTTACGCTGAACGGAGAACAGCACATCCTCTGACATGGATTCTCTGTACTTTAGCCAGAGCGACAGAGGATCGCTTAGTTCGCATCGCAAAAGCAAAATGGCGAACAGCGTTCGAAGCCGTGATGGCGTTCTGAGAAGTTCACCCTCCGCCATGGCTGCATCCCATTGGGAGTCGTCTTCAAGTAATCCCAAACGGAAGCATGCCTCTCTGTAAGACTGGCACTTTATGCCGTTGACAGTGCGAATATCTGTGAAACTCGTTGGCCCAGCAATTTCATGAAGTAGAAGGCGGAGGTAAAAACACTCCTGCTGCCTAGGGGTGGGGCACAGTATAAACGCGTCCAAGGCAAGAGTTAGACCTTACATTGGGATAACCCTCGACAGGGTCGCCAGCCTTTCGCCGAACCCACCGGTTGTTTGACCACACGTAGTAGGACGGGACTTGGGGGTATATCAATGTTTTGGCAAAAGCATTTGTTGAGCATAATTTAAAGAAAGCCGTTAGGGCTGTGTCTTTAGGGTTTTCCGCAACCTGCTGGGCGTTTTGTTCGGTGAAGTACATCCTCTGGCCATTTTCTAAGTGAACAGCAAACTGCACAATGGCTGGAGCCCTTTGGTGTATGGGGAATCCGAAAATTCGCCAAAAGGCCTCGCTACTGCTGAGGTAGCGTCCAGCCACGTAATCGGCCACCTCGTCAACGCAATTGTCGCGCTGGATACCGAAAACGTCAGCATCGCTGCCTTTATTAACGTACTTGCAGATGTACTTTATTGATTTAACCGACGGGCAGTATTGGACGTTTATGTGGGCTCCAAAAGTCTTGGACAGCAGCGGGCAATAAGGCACTACCCAACGATTGTCTAGAGTGTGCCCCTTATCTGTCACAGTTCTGCCGCCCTCAGCGGGGCTTCTACGTCTGTACAGTGGGTAACCATCCGTCGCAGTCTGCGTTTCTGAGATAAACCTACGAGGGCAACCCTTTGCGCAAGTGGAGCCGCTTGACCAACATGACCTTTTTTCGTAATTCGCGCCACAGGGGCCGTGTATCATATTGTTTTTAATGATTTCGTGGAGCAAAGGATCCAGCGCAGGATCCCGAATTTCAGCAGAAATAAAATCGTCTATTTTGTTAGCGTCAACCTTATCGTTGAGCCACATCAGAATGTGGGCATGAGGCAAACCGCGTTTCTGCCATTCCACTGTACACATGTGACACTTAACGCGTCCGAGGACTTGCCCTTTAAGGATTAAATCCATAAGCTTACACAGCTGTAACCGGAAAACGCGGGCAATTAGGTCAGGGCGGTGTGAGTACTGCTGACCTGGAAAAAGTTCGGGTGTGATTTCAACCCATTTCGGATTGCACGTGAACGTGACGAACAAATCAGGCCTCCCGTAATGACGGACATAGGTCATTGCGTCTTGTGTCCTTTCATGCATGTATCGAGGGCCACCAGTGTAAGAGGAAGGCAAAATGCACGGTTTGCCGAGATTGCGTGGGTCACCATCAGAACGCAGGCCATCACGAAGGTGAATGTAGGAGTCGGTTCTAAGTTTGGATTGGTTTAACTTGATGAATCCTAACCTCTCCGACTCCATTTTTGCAGCCATGTCAACAGCGAATTAAAGAAATAGTTGACGGCACCTGTGCAAGTGGTTAAATTCACCCTCCCTAACCATAAAAATGTAGGCGTAGTAAGCCCTACAGGAGACCGTCTTTGAGGTCGACATGAAATCGCTGCTTGCCTGGTATATTGGGATTTTGAAGTGGTACCCATCGCTTCCGTATGGAAAAAGAAGGGGGTACTGGAGACAGTCGTATGAACGGTGGGTTTCACTGATGCGCCGCAGACCACCGCCCCGGTACCTTATGACGCCACGGCAGTTATGCTCCTCACCGTGGATGACTGCGGCGACTTCATTACACGCAGGAGCATTGAAGCGACGCTCATGCTCACCGTGAGGCCGTCTGTCTGCATCGATGACAACGCTGAAAGAGGGCGAAGATTTGTTTTGCAACGCAAACTTTAAGCTTCGGATGTAACTGTTAGTTTCGTGAAGCATGTCTTGTAGACGGAACAGAATGTCTCTACGGGGACCGACGGAAATATCGCTAGGCAGAATGCCGAGACGCGCATCAACCTGCTCATTGTAGTCAGCGAGAAAGTAAATTTGTAGGAAGTGAGATGTCTCTCCCTGATCAGCCAAAAGTGATCCCGTTAAGTGGTAAACCTGGCCTTGCACTTTGAAAGTAGGCATCCATCCCCCCTCACTTATAGCCTTCTCACCAAAGACGTCATCTGGAAGCAACAGCTGTACTTCCGTATTGCTTCAAGAAAATGCTTTAACTCCGAAGTTGTACCCAGAAGGAGGTCCCTAAGCGGCTGGGGAGATTCGTCTAAAGAAGGGAGTTTGATTTTGCCCCCAGAGCAACAAAGCCCAGGTTGCTCACCGGCCCACTTTTTTGCGTTGCAAAAAGTGCAAACTTTATCCACGGTCCCTATTTGTACGTCTCTCCTAGCGGATTAGTTGACAGTGCAGTCATAATTGTATGCGGCATTTTACCAAAATGACGCAGACGGCGAAGTTACGCCATTCAAAGAAGGTCGAAGTTGGCTAATGTTTTCGAGGTGTTGACGGCGTACTTCAGAGTTTTCTGCAGCCCTGGCAGACGCAGTAGAGCGGGCATTTCTAACGCGACGAACAGTGGTCTGTGCAGGGCTTTCTAGGGCTCTAGCAGATGCAGTAGAGCGGGCATTTCTAACGCGACGAACAGTGGTCTGTGCAGTGCTTTCTAGGGCTCTAGCATACACGGTGGATAGGGCATTTCTAAAGCGACGATGAGCGGTTTCTTGGGGTTGTTCCGAAGCTCTAGAGGCGGCTGTAGCCCTAGTATTCCTAAGACGCAAGTGTGTCGTACATTTCATTTGAATCAAACCAAAACTGTACATACTGTGCCAGTGAATGTGTGTTCAGAGGGCTAAATCCTGTCCCTTGGTACCCCACGTTTGTGATTCCCTGGTCAAGCGGCTTTGACAGTCTTGCAAACAATTTGGTACTTGTTAGATAGCCAAGCGTTAGTGCTATCAGAAACTAGACCATTTGCTTTGTTTTGGTGGCTCAGTAACAAAACATCGTCCAAAGACTGCGAAAAATCTGCATAAATGACCCTTACCTGTGCTTTCAAATTGATTTCGTGCAAAAACAATTGTGTTTTTCCAATTTTGAGGGCTGTCAGAACTACCGCCGTGTAATTTTACGTAGTCCTGCGAAGTTTTGTTGAAATCGGTTGAAAAATGTAGGAAATCCGATCCCATATATAAACGAACACACACGCACGCACGCACGCACGCACGCACGCACGCACACACACACACACACACACACACACACACACACACACACACACACACAGAGGTACAACCTGGGTTTTATAATAAGTATGATGTAATCACGTAACAGGCTCACAGTAAATTGGCAGTAAAACTTGGCTTGGTCACGTGCTGGAAAATATTTGTACGTGGGTGGATTGCAACGCCCACTTGTGCGTTTATTGACCAATTAGAAGCTGATATTTCCTGAAAATATTTACTAAGCTGAGTAGGCTCTCTGATCCATTTTTTGCACAAAAATGTACAAAACTTAACATTTATAAGAAAGTGGTAGCGGGATGCTAAAACCAAAACAGCGAAGTCAATTGGCCACCGCGATCGTGTGACTTGACGCCTTTAGATTTCTTCCTTTAGGGTCATCTCAAAAGTAAGGTTTATGCCAACAAGCCAACAACAATTCAACAACTGAAGGATGAGATAATAAGGCATATTGGTGAGATCGAGGAACAACTATGTAGAGACGTCATCAAAAATTTTGACTATGGAGTGGGGGGGGGGGTGCTGCCGAACGAAGCCTTGGCAGACATTTGGGCAATGTTATTTTTCACACATAATTGCCATGACTTAAATAACATGATCCAATAGAGAAATAAATTTTCACCAATAACACTGATTTATTTACTGCTGACTTTGATCCGTCTTAATGAAACACCCTAAAGGCAACAAAACCACTGGTATATAATCTAAGTGGATCCTAGTTATATAAAATATTAAAACTGATCTAAAAAAGAGCTCAATGTATTTATTATTACAGAGTAAATAATTAATAATACACAATAAAATCAAAAATCACCTCATATGTAGAATAAGCTTATTTCGACAAACGAAAATATAATTTGTCTGTTTTACCGGTATAGACTGAGTTTGTGTTGGAAATAGAAATTTAACTGTGAAAGCTATATATATATATATATATATATATATATATCGTCTGTTCTCATTCAGTTTATGTATCTTGTTCGTCAAACTCGTTGCAGACTGAATGGCGTCAGTTCTCTCTCACAAAGAGACCTTACACCAAAACTTAGCTACAAAAGTGTGCAGTGCATTTGTTTTTGTGGACAGTGAAAGCCGTTAAGATTATTGAATAATTCGGTTGCAGGGCTAAAAGTGAATTTCCTGATTCAATGTCAAAGTCAAGTACTGGTACATTCTTTATATGGTACTAAGTTGATGGTTTTTGTCCATTTGAAGTTTTGGAATTTTCAGTAAATTAGCTGTTGTTTTGCCGAACTGTAAGAATGAGCCATTTTTTTTCGTTTTTTTTAACTTGTCCCTGTAAAACTTTTTAACTTGTACTATTTGAAGATTTCAAAAACAACCCTAATGATGGATCGTTATATCATTCGAAAAAAGAAGGATGAGGAAACAGGAGGACCATCAACATTAACAGATACATCTGAAAATATTTTACAAGTTCATATTCTCGCTATTTTTCCTATCCTCACTTCAACCTCTTTTTACTTTCAAAACCGGCTACCAAGGCCTTGATTCTTATCAGAGATAAGAATATATTTTCTGACTAAGAGAGCTGGAAAATATAAAAAGAAAATCCACCACCATTATTCCTTCCATTGTGCCATAAAGTATGGGGGGTGAACCTCACAGCTTGTTCACTCCAACCTGTTTTCATTACTTTCAAAACCGGCTCCCACATCCCTGATTCTTAGAGATAAGAATGTGTTTTCTGGCCAATAGAGGGGGCCAGGAAATTTGTACAACAATTTTGGAGGGAAAAGTCCCCGATCCATAGGAGCCTACCAAATCTCCATAAATTTGGAGAATCTTTGCCTATTTGGCAGTGAGACTTCAGCCCGCCGTCTGTGAGGTCGACGATAGGGAGCTTCAGTCAACTTCAGAACCACTTTCAACGAAAGAATTACCTACTAAAGGGCTGTCAAGAATGAACATCGGTCCACAATTCAAGACCAATTCAAAGCTGCATCCCTTTACCGCTCCTTCTGACGAGCCCACTGGACTTCTGTCGTCGACCTAGGAACTCACTCAACTGCAAGATTCCTATATCTACCGACAATTTTCCTACTCTACAAGAACTGTGAGTGTTTCTAAACCTTAACAAAATTCTACTCGCTTAAAGAACTTTTTAGGCGCTCAGAGAAATATTTTGAGCAAGCCTTTTTTCTGTTATGAACATTTTCTCTTCCCTTAAAGGACATTTTCACTTTTCCCTTTCTTTCACTCCTAATTGTTTTTATCCCTTTACCATTTTTTGTTCTGTATATGTAAATAAACACTTTCTTCTTTTATTGTTACACACCGAGCAGGAGTTTTTTTCTTTATTTGTCCGTGCCTAAAAGAGAGAGTTTTATCCGCTCTAATCTTGATGTTTTTTACTCGCGTTTTGTTGCAATTTTTTAACCCTAATCCAATTTTTTAGCCTCCGGAACCCTTGGATGCGGGAAAGTCAGGACAGATTTCCCAGCATGCAACTTCCATGAACGTTGTTAAAAAAAGACAACCTTAGCAAAGGTTGACTTTGATAGAATCGCCCATATTTTTTACTCAACCCGAGATAAAATCCACCCTTCCATCAAAATCAGTTTTAACCAACCAACACCTCATATTGCACATCTCGACTTTTTATAGGTTGAGACAACACTAAAATGTGTAACAATTGTCGAAAACCTATTTCGCGCCCAGTTCTCTGGAGCCTATTTTGGATTCCAAAAACAAATAAAAATGACCATTTCGACCCAATTCACCAGTCAGTCACTTAGCTTCAGAGAGATGCCACACGAATCCATGCGTGTCACTATTTTGACTTAAGAAACTTTGCTGACTCAAACACCAACATTATTCTCTCAAAAATTCACTTACAACTTTCTAAGAAAAGTGTCCTTACACACTACTAAAATAGAAATTGTATTTAACAAAAGATAAGCACAGAACAATCCAAGGTAAACAACTCTAGAAAATTAAGACATTTATACTCTACTTTAATCACGCACACAAACTACACAAAATTTCTGTGTAAGTAATATTTTCCATTTTACTCTATTTGACCAGTTCTTTAACACATGAACAATTTTGAACTGTAAATCAATAAGACACCCAATTTATACCTGGTCAATTCTTGCATTATCAAACCACAAGTTTTCTAATTGTATATTAATTGTACATAAATGCCTGTTGTTTTTTTATTGAAACCTAAATTACCGTTGTTCCTTATTCAATTGCCTTGTGATTGATTCGTTTTGAATGCCTATATTCTATATTGTTGTGGATTAATATGGGGAACATGCCCGTAAACTAACCATCTTAATATTAAAACCTTCTGATAACAAATTCAAACTCATAGCAATCCCAACAACTTCTTTTGAGACACCTAATAAGATGAAATTTCCATTAAGTTTGTTTTTTATTAAGTAATAATTTATATTCATACAAATAGATAATAGAAATCGATACATGCAATTCCAATATGTGCTGATCATAAGATATATACATATAAATTGTTGATGCTAAATAAATCAACCTAGTGAACAGAGTTATGTTTTTGATCTATTACACGTAGATGTATAATTTTCTATTTTTCGCTGTATTCTCTCTCTCCAGATGTGTATTTCTCTTTCCAGATATGTTTATCGCTCTTTCTCCAGATGTGTATCTTTCTGTCTCTCATATGTGTAATTATCTCACTTTTTCTAGACGCGTATTTCTCTCTCCAGATGTGTGTCTGTGTGTGTGTGTGTCTGTCTGTCTGTCTGTCTGTCTCTCTCTCTCTCTCGATGTCTGTTTCTCTAGATGTGTATTTCTTTCTTTTTCTCTCGATGTGCATTTCCCTTTCCAGATGTATATCTCCTCTCTATCCAGATGTGTATTTGTCTCTCTTTCTTTATATATGTATTTCTCTCTTCGCAAGTGTATTTTGCCTCTCTCTCCAAATGTGTACTTGTTTCTCTACATGTGTATTTATCTATTCTCTCCAGATTTGTATTTCTCTCTCCAGATGTATATCTGTCTCTCACTGCAGACGTGTACTTGTATATCTCTCTAAATGTGTATATCTCTATCCAGATGTGTATTTGTCTGTCTATGTATTTTGTCTCTCTCCAGATCGGTATTTTCTCTCTTTTCCCAAATGTCCGTCCCTCCAAATATGTACTTGTCTGTTTTTTCAGATATATGCTTGTTTATTTTTCTCTAGATGTGTATTTCTCTCACCTGATGGGGATAGCTCCCCCCTCTCTCTCTCCAGATGTATATTTCACTCTTTCTGTAGATGTGTATTCCTCTCTCCGAACGTGTATCACTCTCTCTCCCAATGTGTACTTCACTCTCTTTCTCTAGATGTGCATTTCACTCTCTAAATATGCATCTCTCTCTCACTCTCTCCAGATGTGTATTTGTCTCAGCTCATGTGTATGTCTCTCCAGATGTGTATTTGCCTCTTTGCTCATGCGTATTTATCCCTCACGCTCAAAATGTGCATTTATCTCTCTCCAGTTGGTTATTTGTCTGTCTCTCCAGATGCCAAATATTTGTCTCTTTCTTTAGATGTCAAATATGTACTTGTCTTTCTCACCATATTTGTCTCTTTTCTCTAGATATTTCTCTCTCCATATTTGCATTTTGTCTATCACTCCAGATGTGCATTTGTCTCTGCTAATGTGTATTTATCTTACTCGCTCCAGATGTGTATTTGTCTCTTTCCAGATGTGTTTATTTTCTCTCTCCATATGTCTCTCTATTTCTCTAGATGTGTGTTTCCCTCTCCAGATGTGCATTTCTCTCTCCAGAACTGTATGTCTCCTGTTTGTTTCTCCAGATGTATATTTATCTCTCTCCAGAGATACAGATAATTATGCTTGTGTGTATTTGTCTCTCTGCAGATGTGTATTTCTCTCTCAAGATGAATATTTTTCTGTCTCCCTCCAGATGTATCTCTCTTCAAATATCTTGTCTTTC